>MU190581.1:22786-41813 GCA_016904865.1 Pissodes strobi
ACTATCGTTACAAGCACACAATTTCTAAAATTGTGCATAGTCAACTTTTGACTGAAATGTAACGAATTTCAAACTCTGAAATAAGTAAAATTTAAACCATTAAATTTTATTTAAGTAAACAGTTAAAAACATAATCTACATCAGCGTAATGATATTTTTGTAATATAAAAAATTGTCTATTAAGGTCCAATTTATTGGGATTTCGCTAGGAGTATTACAGAAAATGTTCTCATAATCTTGGAATATCTAATCTGAAACATGCAGTTAAGGAGCGATTTTAGGCTTCTAGAAAGCAATCGCTAGTATAGAAGAGCTAAAAACAAGCGTTCGAACTTTTTCAACTTTAAATTAATAAGTAACATTAAATTCCTAAGTAAGTACCTATAACTAAAATAAGTATGAATTTATGTATAGTTGGATAGATAGACAGATAAAAACTAACCCAAACCATAATCTTTTATTTCTTCCAGATCACAATAGTTACAATTAAAAACCCCCAATATTTGCAATATTTTCAGCATATCAAAAAGACTTTTTTTTAACATAATTAATTTAAAAGATACGTAAAACATAAACAGTACGTATAGGGTGGCTCGAATTTGAGTCTATGTATGAGGATCTCGAAAACCATCAGAGATACAGTGTCAGTCAAATTAATGAATTTGCGCATTTAGATGCCTAACAATATGCCCATTAGAAAGAGTATTTCCGGACATAATGGGAAAAAAACGAAATTTAAAAAAATTGTTTTATTTTTTTCCTGGGTTTATTTAAAAACGGATTTCAAATTGAATTGCACTTTTGCATTGCAATTTTTTCCGCTCTATTTAATGGTGGTATCCAGTTTGAAATCGGACTTTTCCTCTTCAAGGGGTCATCGTCAACTTTCTTTTTTTAAATTCAAACTTCATTTCTTATATAGTTTTTCAGATGATATTGGTGTGTATCTTTCTAGTTTATTATTTTAATTTTTTTTAATTATTTATTTTGCTTTGGGGTAATTTTGAATAGTTAAAGTTACTTTTGAAATTTTCATATCCTATAAAATATTGAAATGGAAATGTTATGCAATTTTATGCATCAGACTAGGAAATTTTATGATATTACTAGGCTGTTGCTGATGATAATGATGATCATAACAATAATATTATTGTTAATTTTTTATTGGATCCGATGTTATCTGTAATGCCAGATAGTAGGTATTACTGAATTTCCTGCCCTAGTGCGAATATTTGGATTTTAACAAATTTTAATTCATCTATAGTTATTATTATATAACATTTAGGCTTATTTTATGCAAAGATATATTCATAATATATCCATTATATTGGGAAGAATAATTATTGATATCAATATTGCTAAATATTATACACCTTTAAATTATTATGCTTGTAAAGTCTCATCCTAGAGCTCAATAAACACGATATCGTGTAGTACGTTTATTTTTCATGCATTTTAATTCAGTCTTTCACGCGCCTTCGCATATTCATAGCGAGGTTTCCTCTTGTGTATTGTAAGGTGTGTTTTCCCATCTAAGTAGGTATGTTGTTTTATGTTAATTTTTTTGTTGATTAAAAATATTTTATCTTTGCACTGAGCAACTTGTTAGCAATAGCTCAGGACCACATTCTCGTAAAAATTAAACGAACCTGTTTTATAATATCAGGTAGAATATTTGAAGCAATACTTAGAGTACAATGTTGAGCTACACCAAATACAAAAAAGAGGATAAAGTGAAACCTCTTATAGATATGTTAGTGTCTAAATATCAGTATGTATCAGGTATGGGCCAGCCAAATAATTTTCTTTAGATGAACCTCTAGCGTACATCCGGAGAAGACTTGTATTTAGAGCATAATATATATAGAACAAGAAATATAGATATGTTGACCACATCGGATGGATATTTGCTGAATATGGCGGTGTATACTGGAAGTACAGACGAAATTAAATCAGATGGAATCAAAATGGAAGAAAATCTAGTTATTAGGCTGATGAAAAATTATCTGATAAAAGATCACGATAGGTACATTGACAATTATTATAATAGTGTAAAAAATATCTATTGTTCCAATGGATAAGCGAGACATTTTGGTTTTAACTACAAGAAATCATCCACGTATAATAACTCTAAGAAATAGACGTGATCAACAGAAGGATGAACTTGAAGAGGTAGCAACATATAATGACCATATATCTGGAGTTGATAGGTATGATCAGATGATCGGAACGTACGCGACTCCTCGAAACACCATAAGGTGTTTATGCCACCTATTTATGCCAGGTATTATTGCTTGATGTGACTATATGAAATGCTTTCTTTTTATATAGAAAATACGTTAAAATCGATTTCATCAAATATCGGTGTGTTGAATTTAGAGATGAACTAGTGAAATGTCTAATTAAACTACCACCAAATTTAGAGGCAAAGATTTAATAAGACGCCAAAAAAATTATAGCGACATCGTGGAAGCAAAATCGCCAGTTAGCCAGCACAACATATAGGACATTGGCCAGAAAAAAATTCCTGGGGCTCCGGAAGCAAAATCTGGCAAAAAATCAGTATTTCTGAAATGTAAAATGTATACAAAAATAAGGTAAGGTAAGGAGACAAGTTTCAGATGCAAGCGTTGTAATACCAAGCCTGCCCTTTTTCCATGTTGTTTCGAAGAATGGCATCAGTCAAATACCGGTAATGGACAAAATGAAGCATAGATATACAATATTTTTATTTTCTATAAAAATCCTTAACAATATGTTATTTTCATATTTTTGAACCGATGTGTTAGTTTGAGTTAGTAAATAAATCCAAATTCAGTCACTGAAGTATTTTTTAGCAATTTTAGATCTTAGGCACAAATTTTCAAAATGATTTCAGTAGCATTGGATGCCAATCGGCAGCGGCGCCGGCGCCGGCGTTATGTCGTTCCCTATAATAAAACGTATTAAAAGAATGCAGGACGCATATCGGCGCCAAATTCTAGCCTCTTTCAAAACTGCAAAAATTTTATATAAAACTATTTTTAAGAAAAGTGGGTATTATAAAAAATAGTTGTCTATCCTAACATGTAAAAAACACCTAGTGTCATATTTTGACACAAACTGGATATTATTGCTGCAACACGTTTTTTTATGATTGAACCCAATGATTTTTTCCCCAATTAATTTAAAAAAATGAACCTAGCCCCGGAGAGTCGCGTTACAAAGCCCGACTCCTGTCGTGGGGTCGTTTGAGCGCCACCCGTTCTAGCCAGCTAAACGGAAAAAGCTCGGCAGGTGTTGTAGCGTGTGGCTAGATTCGCTCATAAAATTAACCGGTTCTTAGTACTTAATTTCAAACTTTCAAGAAAATGAGGATAATTATGGCACTATAATCAACCAACTTAACCTATCAAGAAAACACAATCTAAAAATTTAAAGGACACTATATTTGCTACTAAATCCTTTTTTTTGCAAACACAGCAACAATCTATCTGGAGAAATTGGTTATATTAAAAGGTGGTTGAGTAGACAAAAGACTGTTAAATGACTTAAAGTAATTAATAAAATAAACAGAGTACAATATGAAGATTGTACGTACAGAGACCAATTCAGTTGGAAAACCTCGGTTCTATATGCCTTATCACTAAATGCACTAAACACTACTTATCACAGTGATCACTTGACGCAGACTAAGCTTCTTACTAACCCAAACTAACCCAAACTAGGTATGCGTGCGCTAATAGCTGCACTGATGGTGATAATAGGCCGCAATGAGCGGACACAATGATTAGATCAAAAAAACTTGAGAAGTTAATAAAAGCACCAGATCAGATTAAAACTATGGTTAGCTTGATTCATATGATAACAAGAAAAAATTCAGAGCGGTTATATCTGCCGACTAATTAATGAAAAGAATGAAGTTATCCAGCCAGCGCTTGACCTTTAAAATGAGAAAACAACTCAAAGCAATTAGATTAACTGGTCCGATAAACCAGTGAATAAATGTAAATTAAATTAATTAAAATCAATGAGCTACTTCAATTCAATGTTTGATTTATATCAATAAAAGCAAACGAAGAGTAAACATAAGAAACAATGAGACACAAAACTTATACCCAAATCCCGTCGTCGAACTCTGTCGATGGCCTCTAGTGCGGGAACCACCAGTTAAGGCCCTTCGTCAGCCTTCCAGGGAAAAAAAGTTGTGGACCTGCTTCCGGCCTTTCAGAATAAGTGGCAGTTCTGCACTTGAACTTCTGCCCACCAGAGAAAAAAAATGCAGTCCTTTAATTAAACTTCTGGCCCAGCAGAAGAACCCTGAAATAATCCAGTACGCATTAAATGAAGCCCCCTTACTTTAATAAAAATCATAGATCCCCCCCTCTTTGCATAAATACATCTTTTTTATAAAACAAATTTTCCCAGACAAAAAAACCCATGGATTTGCAGTGCAATAAAGCAAATAAAAGAGATATTAAGGTTCAGGTAACTTGAATATAAAAAGATAGGTATGAATCACCCCTAAAAGAATATATAAACTTCCCCATATGATAAAAATTAAAGTTGCATTAAAGTAAAAATTCGGATCAGATAAAATGGAGTAGATAAAATAACACATGGCAAAAAGCAAATGACGTTATGTGCGCAAAAAAAAATAAAAGGTAGATAAGCAATCAATTTCATTAATTTAGGCAAAAATGGTAGCGATATTTACCTCGAACTCGGATTTGAGGGTGTATTAGAAGAGATTCGACGGTCTCGGTGTTATGGGACGAACGTGGAAGCCGCTATAAATAATGGAAACAAAAAAAAATAGCAACATGGCGGTCACGTGCTTCATAGGCCACAGAAAAAGGAATCCAGAGAAAATGCTTACCTAGTACAGCATGTAGAGCCCGAAGAATCGGTCGTGTTAAAACACAAACAGAAACCACACAGTAAATCCCCTAGCAAAAGGGTTGTATTATTTCACAATACTCAAAACGTGCAGTTTCTCGCTATACTGGCAAAGGCAAACGTTCGCCGGACGAGCAAACTAGAAAAAGACCTCTCCCACGTTCCGTCAATTTACCTTCAAAATTAAATGCTGCGCCACAAGTAGTGATGGGCAGAAAACATGACGAGTAATTCGATACAAGGAATAATTCTAAGAAAATAAACGCCTTCATTCTCGCTTATTATGATGATAAATGACGGCGGAAACTACGAATAGTGAGCTAAAATTTCATTCTTCCAGCAATGCTAGGAAATGCTTTAACAGGAATGATAAACCATCAAAAATCTAAATCGAGAATGACGAACGCGCGATAAATAGCCCATCCCTATTATTTGGCATAAACCTTACAGAAAAAAACTGGTCAGCTGTACCGAACGAGAAATATATTTAAAGCAGAGGTCCAAAAACGATCTCCGGAATTTCAACGTAGGGTTCTCAAAAGGTAATAAAACATTCAAACTGAAATTAAATTATGGTGCAATAAGTCAAATACAACGTATTTGCAGGCTAACAGAATTCTTCAAAAACATAAATCGATTCGCTGGCTGTTTACGATAATATAATGCAAATCAAGCCAAGTTATTTTAATAATAAGGTACATCGCTCTAGCTTATCAACTAAAATAAATAGTCACAACGGATTAAGAATACAAATATATAGCTAACCTATACTTAAAATATAGTCAATTCGTATTAGGAAACTGGCATTTACAAGCAAATCGAATGAATAAATTTATAATTAATAAACCGATGCGTGCAAAATACAGCATCATTTTTTCTAGAGGCGGCATATAAATAAACTTTTAAAAATGTTTGCTCTTGGCAAAATCGTACTGTGACATTGCTTTTTAGTATAGTTCTGTGATATACTTTAAATTTGCTTAACTTTTAAGTGTTCTTCGTAAGTTCAGTTATGTTACCCTACACAAAGATTCAGTACTAGGGCACAGCATTTCTCTTTATGCTATGACTAGGGAGACAAAAGTATTCCAAACTTTCTACTTAGGTATGTATTTACCATTTTCGCTTGAGATGTTTAACTTTTAGAAACAATAGCACGTTTACCACCGAGATGTATTTTTTTTCAGTTTTTGAATTTACCTAAAGTCAATAAAATGGACTAGTGTCATTATAGATCATTTCTGAAGCGATCGTATTCATGTTTATGCCCTTGGTGCAAGATGTAATGAGAACAAATACGAAAATAATCCTGCTGTCTCCGTAATAAGGTATAACATATCTATTAGTCAACTTTGTATTCTTTTATAAATGACTATTTCTCTAATCTCTAATCTCTAATATTTTTCAACTAAATTAATTAAAGGTATTCAAGTCAAAAGTGATAAAATTACTATCATCTACCATAACTCCCTGCAAAATCTGATGATGGAGTGTTTTTATTTTATGATATCCTGCAACTTTCTCTATAATAAGATAATTTCATTCACACTCCTATTCATGTTGGGTTTTGTTCATGTTGGTCGATATTTTCTGTTATTGATGCCATGCATTAGCCCAACTGTTTTGATTATAAAAGCTTTCTGTAGTATAATATGCCTTTAAATTTTACCGTAAGTAATCGTATATAACTTCTGAACGGTCGACTGGTGTCATAGAATGTGGCAATTTATCATTTCAGACAGAATACAAGCATACCTTTGAAATGCTATTGATTCTCAAAATCTCCTACAAAATTTAAATGCAATTCGTGGTTATAGAGTGTGATTTATTAAGGCTGATCTGTTAGATACCGTTTAAAATTAGCAAGGGAAGTGAGAATTCATTTTTACAGTTACTTTCAAAGGTGACACTTAGCTTCACTATAATATGAGAGATTGTCTTAAATATTTCAATGATTTGGACGCTTAAGGTGTCTGAAACAGGGATTTTTATGGCAAATCTAAACAAAATCTACAGTTAAACATTTTCTGCGATAAATACAAATGCATAAAAACCAGTTTTCCTTGCATTCTGGTTTGATTTTCTATAAATATGGTTTTCCTTAAATATTAACTTAACCTGACATACCTAGAGCTTTTATGTTCGCGCGCATTCAGAGTTCCTCCTAAAATCTAGATCTATTTCGATAGATACCCAACTGTATATGCAAATCAAGTTGAAGAAAAGAAACGCTTGTATTAATAAACCCAATTAAAAATACAATGTGACAAAAGTCGGAAAAATAAATAGAAAATGACGAGACAGAGTGAGTTTAATATTTAGTTGTTGATTAATTCCTAAATTATGACATTATGCAGAAGGAAAATGGCTAGAAATCTTATACATCAGCAAGACTGGTTACTTGAAAGAGAAGTGTTCATCTAGAAATTACTATAGAATTGCAGAAGAGGCTCAAGCATTCGTCAAAATCATTGAAGCAACATCGGAGAAGAAGCCCTTATTGATGGACAATACAAGTTTAAAGATACGAAATCTGTACATTTAATCTCTTGATAGGGACAATAATAACAAGAGCAATGAATATTAACTACCGCGACTTCAACGTTAATGTCCTTATTAACTCATTTAGTGGTTAGGTGCCATAGCAGCACAATATATGTCAAAGTAATGCAGTAGAAAATTAATGATAATTTAAATCAAATTAATTGTTAACATATGCTACCAATGCTTAGAACCAATTCTCACCAGTCCCACATCGATGCCTATTTCCAAACTCAACCAGAGCCGGAAGTCAGACGTTATAGCAACTTGCTGAAACAACCCAGATAAGCGTTGAATAACTTGAAATCATATCGAAAAACGATATTATGGAGAACACGACCAGAAAACTGACCCTACCTGACAGTATTAAAAGTTATGTATTCTTACAATAGCATATAAACTATATGCTCAACCCAACATGGACGTCAAAAATTCTTGTGTATTTGCGCACAGTAATACGCAATCGTAGGTTTACAATATATAAACTGCTCGTCAAAAAAAACGACGCTCCTAGTTTTTTGGACAATATTTGAAAGCTCGTTACTGGAAACCTACTGAACCGATTTCAAAAAACTTTGGAAATTCTGAATAGTTGATTCTTTGGTTCTTATGTCTAATTTTTGGAATAAGATAATTAGCACCTAACATATACTACAGGGTGTTAAAGAAAGAGATGTTCTTTTTACAAAACTTCAAGTTATCCCCATTTATGGGGTAGTTGAGATTGATAGTCGTAATACCTTTTTTTACTTACAGTTAGGTAATACCTCGGGACGTTTTTGAGATTTTGTGGATATCTTGGCTAACTACGATTATATGGCAATTTTTCGAAAATCGTCGATATTTTGCAGTTTAGTCACAATAAGGGTACGGCCATGCTTGCGACCTGGTCGCGGCGACACGAACGTCACGACCAGGTCGCTGTGATGTGTTGCATTGATTGTCACGTAGGTGGCCAGGCTTGCGACCAGCGACAGCGACTTATTTTGAAAACGCCTTTATGAGCGTTTTTGAGACCCAGCGACAAAAACGCTCCCCACAGTTTATTATGTAGATGGCCATGTTAGCGCTCAAACCGCGGCGTTCGATATTCGAACAATCACAATGTGATAATTTAGAGGTGAATTATGTATCGTTTTTTAAAATATTTTGAATTATAGAGCTTATGCGAAAGCTCTGAAAATCTATAAATTTTTTTGTATCGTGACAAATAACGGAGATATTTACGAGTTTTGCAGTAATTATCAAATTAATCTTTGAAAAAGAGCTTTAAACAGGATTACCAAATTTGACTTAAGATTTTACGATTATTAGGGAGAACATCTAATTTTTCCTTTACTTTTGGTGTGAGAAAAGCAATCTTGTTGGTAGCAGAAATGCTAATTTACCCTTAAAATGTGAGGATTCTATGTGACTTGCAAGTTCAGAGCATATTTTTTGGTGTACGTATGATATATACATATTCCGATTCCATGGAGAATGGAAATTAAAATTGCCAATTTCAAATATATTAGATAAACGTAGGTTTCCAGATTTCTGACGTTTAAAAATATTCAGTCCATTATCTCTGTGCGTTGACTGGATGAATACTATATTTTCTTTTCCTCCGCTTTTTCTGTATAGACCTCGAGACAATAAAAATTGCTAGCAGTATATCATCTTCCATAGTTTGATTTAAAATGGAGCAGAAAAACGCTGTCAAGCGTGGCCATGTGCAAATAATTTATAACACAGCGACCAGGTCGCGTCGTTCGTGTCGCCGCGATCAGGTCGCAAGCATGGCCGTACCCTAATGAGCAAACTACGGAAGGTATCGACCAATTGTGAACACGGCGTCTTACGGTAGATCATATGCTACCAGTTTATGTTCGTCACGTGATCCAGTAAACCAGAAAGTTCAAATTATGGGATAGGTTTTACACAAAATAATTTTTTTTTGAAAATTCAAACCAAAGAAAATTATACTTGTAAACTTAAAATGCGACCTTAATACCATGGATTATTAAGAATGGGGTATTTTCTCGAAACGGTTTTTGATTTTTGGTGATAAATAAGTGATAAGTTGTCAAAATATGGTAAAATAAGGATATTACTTCGTGTAACGTTACCATAAATATGCAAACGAGTTTTTGTCTCTTACAACCGTTCAAATTACACTCGAAATTACCTTCGAATATACAGGGTGATTGAAAAAGTAAAATGGTAATAAAAGAATTAATTTTTTAACAGAGGATCCTATTTAAGTACCCACCCATCATTTCAATTCTTAGGTATTGTGTAAAACATATCTCTTAGTCTGAACTTTCTGGTTTTATGGATCACGTAACGTACATAAACTAGTAGCATATGACCTACCGTAAGACGTCGTGTTCACAATTCATGGATACCTCCGTAGTTTGTTCATTATTGGGACTAAACTGGAAAATGACGACAATTTTCGAAAAATTACCATATAATCGTAGTTAGCCAAGATATCCACAAAATCTCAAATACGTCCCGAGGTATTACCTAACTGTATGTAAAGAGAGGTATTACGACTATCAATCTCAACTACCCCATAAATGGGGATAACTTGAAATTTTGTAAAAAAAACATCTCTTTCTTTAACACCCTGTAGTATATGTTAGGTGCAAAATATCGTATTACAAAAATTAGACGTAAGAGACAAAGAATCAACTATTCAGAATTTCCAAAGTTTTTTAATAACGAGCTTTCAAATATTGTCCAAAAACCTAGGTGCGTCGTTTTTTTTGACGAGCAGTTTATTTACTTTTGAACGAAAACTAAATTTCAGGAATATAACTAACTACTGACTGACTCTGACATCACCTACACCTCAATTCGAATTCCAAACCTTATAAGTATTCTATCAGGTAAAATAATTATATATTACAGTGCCCGACTAAAGTTCGTTCCCCACCTACTAATTTTTGAACCACCTGGTATATCGTAACGAAATTTTTAGAGATTGAATAGGAGATGAAAAGCTACTTATTTAAATCGGAAGGGAGTCACTAAATACCTTGTTTTAAAGGTATTATCGAGTGAAATGTCAGACCAAAATATGGCGTTGATGTGTGATAGCGTTACAGAATGGAAGCTAATCAAAATTCTAAAATAACCATGCATGTTGCGAACAATCACGTTTTGTATTGGAAACAAAATGCGTTGTCGCGGTAACATCTTCATTTCTACATGTCCAAATGGCCTCTTTAGCACTTTACGTTAGGAGAATTGAGACCATGGTTCGTAGCTTAGATGATAAATTTGCGGCAGCTTTGACTTTTGGAGAAGCTGGAAGAAAATATCATACCATGCTTAATAATAAATAATGGTTTCAAACCATTGATTTTTCTTTCTTAACTCCAAGTTTTTCAGCAAATAATTATTATTCAGTACTGTTTTTTACTTACTTGCAAATGATTATTATTATCTACTTCATAAATTTGAACCGACTCTGCATGTAATCTTGGAGTGACCACTGTGACGAAATCTGAGTCAAATTCGTCTTTACTTCCACACACTGTTGACTTATCTATAATTGATAATATTAAATCTTGATTAAGGTCCTTCTCTTCAGTTATTTATTTCTTATTTCATTTTTCGTGTTGTCATAAAATTGCTTTATTGATTCTTCAGTTCTTGGCTGCAAATTAGGAAATTTGAATTCCATCGCAATTTTATGAAAAGCTTTCATCTTTTCGTCATTTGATACTAAATCTGCCTCTTTATTTTCAACTATTTGTTTATATTTGTGAATTATGTTAAGGATCACGTGCTTTTCTTCTGGAGTATAATTACTCAAACGTGCTATTTTGATCTTTTGATCCATAATCAAGTCAAACGTGCAATGTTGTACCTTCAACTATTAAATAAACTATTTTTGAAAAATAATACATTTAAACAAAAAGCAATAACAAACTGAAGTGAATGAAGTTTTGACGTTGACGTACTTCTATTGGCAATAAAAAGAGAAAAAATCCCTAGATTTCCCACTGTTGTCATGTTTTTTATTATTAAAACTAAGAACAACTTTATGATGGCCCGTGCAAGACAACTGATTCAAAGCCATACTTATATTACAAGGGACAGTTATCTTAAG
Organism: Pissodes strobi; assembly: GCA_016904865.1. Classification (NCBI taxonomy): domain Eukaryota; kingdom Metazoa; phylum Arthropoda; class Insecta; order Coleoptera; family Curculionidae; genus Pissodes; species Pissodes strobi. Next base: position 34,308 of record MU190581.1, read on the forward strand.
GAAAGCTTTAACGAGGTCCACGCAAATGGCCATTACTTTTTACGTGTATACGATTCATATGTCGTGGATAACTTTTTATTTAAATCAAGCTTAGATGCTTGTTAATATACAAGGCAATTCTGGTCATCTAATTCGATATCTGAAATTTAATGACCCTGGTGTCTCCATGCTTCGCAACTTGGAGATCCAGTTTGATTATTTCTGACTATATAGAGCAAGAAGCATGACGTGCTTCTAGCGGTGCCAAATTGCTTCTTGTTTCCAATAATTACTGAGGTACGTCACTGAAAGTTCAATCGATTGCTTGGGCAGTTTTATGGACAGATAGAGAAACTTTAGTCAGTAAAAAATGCATTTCTATCTCAGTTTAAAAATCTCGTAATTTAAAATTGTATGCATGCATGCATGTAAGAAGTATCAACAACCCAGAGAAGCTATATTTACAATTCAGATTAGGAAATGTTGGTAATCCCATTATTTCGAGCTCTACCCAAATAAATGTCTTTCCGTACGTCACTGGTGCCAATGATGCAGAAACAGTTTTCTCGATATTGTCACGAATAGTTTAGGGGGTAGCGTGTTTCTTAAAGAATAACTTCTCAGAGAAGAGCCGCGTCGCCATTAGTACAATGACGGGGTCTCCATGCTTCCTTTACTCTACCAATGTATGGTCTATTCGTGATGATACGCCTTGTTCAGCGTAACGGGCGGTAACTGAGGTAGACCGAGACCGAGTTACGTGGGGTAAGAAGAGATGATAAAATAAGCACGTTTAGTTTATAACAATAACAATGTATTAACGATAAAACTTTAACAATGATTATTGGTCAGAAAAATGAGATTCTATTATACCCGATTACCTCGGTGCGCATGTTTTCTCGATTTGAGGTACTGTTTATAGGTCTTTGTTTACTGTCTTATAAGTTATAGTTTTTCTTAAGAGTTGGGTTTTATTTTAAGAGCACTAAAATATTTCACTAAACTTTTTAACTGACTATTTAGACACTTATCTTTCTCAGCACTCTGACAAACTTCTTGTCAGGACTTTACTATGGAGGTTGTGAAACCCCTGATCCTAACAGTCGTCAAGTGGCTAACCGGTACCAGGCTTGGAAGGAATGGACTAGAACCTAAAGCAGCCGTATGACTAACTTTAAGGGCGGATAGAACCCTAAGGCAGTCGTCAAGTGACTAACCCGGGAGCTGGAGGCGAGACTAAATTCTGCCGAACTGAAGGTTCGTTAGCGTATTTATATTAATAAAGTGATGATCATGTCATGCTTAAGGTTGAAAGTCGCTCCCGTTAATTGCTCGCGTTGTTTATAGTTTGCTTTTAATGTTCATATAACAATCTCCAAGTTCAAGTTCAAACTTACGACAGGGTGATATTTCTTTAGTAGCTTATGCATTTTAGTAGATTACACGTTCCCCCGCCCTCTAAAATATTGGTCCCCAACATTAATACGACCGTTAAAGCTCAAAAAGAAAAAGCAAGACCTCAATTTGAAAAAACTTGTCGCATAATACTATGTAATATAACAGTTTATACAATATAAAATTCCATCAGTGGTCTTGTTACTTTCTGGATCCAGGCTGATCCTTAGTAACTCCCTCTAGCCTCCACTGCAATCTATATGTCTTAGCATTGACATACCATTAAACTGTTTGAGGGTATCATAAGTGAGAGCCTGCTGGAGAGACTAGTATCGACCTCCACTGGTGCTTGGTACATGAAATAAAAAAGAAACATATTTTTATAAATTGTCTTTGAAATCTTATAACTGTAATTCTAGATTAACAGTGAGCAAGTAGAATGTAGAATTCCCCACTAAGTATTTTGCATATTTGAAATGTATACTTTACCGTTGACTGTCAAATAGGTGCCTATTCGACAATCAACGCTTGTTTGCATAATTGCTATAGTTACAGCTAACAGGGAATGCGTCCATCCCCGCTAGTTGAACTTTGCTTTCTAATTATAAACAATTTTAATTCTAGAGTTACTAGGGAGATAGTTTATAGCACTTATTTCTAGAATTATTTACATTAGTTGATTCAAATAAGTCGATCCTGTTTTTAATATTACCTAACTATATTTCCTTTTATTTCCATATCTATTACATGGAAAATTATCGGACTTATTTAGGTATACCGATGGGCTTGTTTTCCCTTATTTAATTATATTACCACTATTGCAGGTAATTCCATAATTGTATTAAAAAAATTGATTAATTATATCTTATTAAATTATTTTGTACATCTAACATTATTTTACTTAAATACGGTTCTGTTTATTAAAATAATACTTAATATTTTTAATATTAATAGCATTTTATCTGACTCAGTTTTACGTATTGACTTATAAACCTAATTTGCTGACTTTTTATAGTCTTTTAGTCGACTTATTTAAGCTCGCTGACGGAATTCAGCATTCAGCATGCTGATTTTGTGTGTGTTGGTATCGCTATTATTATGACCTCTTGTGTGTGCCTGTGGGTGTACTGTGACAGCTTCCAAAATTGTGACCTCTTACACTCGATGCCACAATATTTTTCCTTTAATTCTCTTCAAATATTATATATTTTGCTATATTTCTGCTAAAGAAGTATAAAGTGCCATCTGTTTGACATGTTACGTATGGCAATTCTTTGTTGCGACGATCGTTTAAAGAATACTTAGATGATTTTTTTTTTGTGTAAAAGAGGTCAGAGTCGACGTATACGTGATAGCTCACACATAATAAGCAGTGACCTCATTATTTTCTCCGTATAGTGGCGCCCCCTGCCACCACCAATTTAACTATTTTTTTTTATTCCAAATTTTTGTATGAAAATATTAGACGATTTAATAGGTATAAGATACCGCGGTTTTTCTTGTCGAGTCATAAAGAGGTCACAATCATAGCTCAACTGAATTCAAGGGCGACTGGGACCATTGAGAGGTCTGAACATTTTTGGCGAGCCGACCATAAGTGCTGGGGAAGACTCGAAAGCAATGATCTTAATAAAAAAAATGCCTTGAAGCACGCCCACGGTTCATGCGATCCCCACTACTAATTCGACTACGTAGCGTTGCATGTTTTCGTTACATAGCATCACGCATTAAACCAATTTATTCTACCGTGCGTAAACAAGTTTCACCTCAAAATATGTGAAAACAAATATAAGTACTTATATCTGGTGCCGGATAATTACCAGAGCTGGTTAGGCCCCTTACTTCTAGGTAACTCGGAGTATGACAAAATAGCCATTAGAAATATTAGAAACATATTTCTCTAAGACTGTATATAGTAACGTCGGTGGTATGAAAATTTCAATTAGTTTAAATTTATTTTAGTCATTGGAACCGATTCCGATAAGTTATAACCAATTTTACTGTTTGTTGGTTAGTCGCCAAAATTGGGTTAATTTGGGTTAGTTTTAACTTACTTTAATATTTTTCATTTGTTCCGGTACGTTATAGCCCATTTTGGTGCTTTTGGTTACTTTTGGTTAGTTATTCACTCACACACATACTTTCAGTTAGTTCCAATTTATTTTAGTCATTTGAACCGGATACGTTATAACCAATTTAAATGGTTTTGATTAATTTTAGTTAAGTTTAATTAGTTATATTTTTAATCTGTTCCGATACGTTTCAGCCCGTTTTGGGTGCTTTTAGTTACTTTTAGTTAGTCGTTCAATCAGCTGTCGGTTAATTTTAGTTAGTTTTACTTATTATAATCATTTGAACCCTCCAATATGTTATAATCAAATTTAATATTTTTGGTTAGTCGCCAAAATTCGGTACGTTTAGGTAAGTGATAGTTATAATTTTGAATTTTAATTTATAAAAACGTTTATGGAATTGTAGGATGAATCGAATCTATGCAAATAAAATTTATTTGGATCGTCGCGGTGTCGCCGTCATAGATTAAATTTTGAATGATACACGTTCGATATGAACTTTGCTTAATGAAACGTGGTTTAACGTTACACGCGTTTCAATATAGTGTTCATATCGAACTAGTATCATTAATAACCATGATACAAAAATATTGTATCATGATTAATAACTATTATTTATTCACGACTTTACACTACAAGCGGCAACGTGGTACAAAACGTGGCAACAGGAGCATTTCTTGTCGCTCGTGCTCTAAGAAGACTGTTTGACGCTTCTTTATTACCCGTGTCACTCCCGCCGCGCCGCACTCACCCCGCCTCCGTCACCGATTGATATTGACGGTAATAATTTTATTCGTTTTCGTGGCGGAATAAGTAATGAGTAAAACCACAGCTTATACCGTACCGAATCAGTTATTGAACTCTACGTCGGCTCCTTTGATGTCGATGAAGCCAGATTTGACTTTTTCATGCTTTCCTCATTTTTCGCGCATGCCCTTCATACATTAAAAATGTTAGGTTTTAATGGCCAGCTGGAACTCAACAGAGACGGACTGGCTTTAATTTAGTTTACATTTTTAGTAAATTAAATTAAACATGATATGTAACTGTAAGTGAAATTGATAAAAAAAGATATCTGGTAAACATGATCGAGAATGATCAGTCATTTATACATAACCATGAATATGGTGTTTATAAGTGTAAATAAATATATAAATATTTTGATATGAACATAGAATATCAATCACAAAATATCTAATTGCTAAATTCAAATGATATCGCAAAATCGACGAATGCCGTGGATCCTTATTTTGCGCTCTAGCGCGAACAAGAAAAAGAAAATTCTCACTTTTTCCGTCGAGTGTGCTATGAATGGTCATGGAAACCGAGGATAAGTCATGCGTTTGTTACAGTTTGTTGCTGGCACTCCTGTTCTAAATATGCCCGAAGCCCGAATATAATATGTCAAGACTGACAGTCATTTGCAAATTTCAGAATAAGTATAGAGAAAAATGTGCATTTAATTTAAAAAAATGCGGCTGTAGAAAAAGTTCTGTGTGTTTTTCGAGCGCAAAGTAAGATTGCCGTTTTCAAAAGATTACTACGGGCAGAAATTTTATCAAAAATGTGATCGCGTTAAACCAAGGCCACCTATACGAGGTGGCCTTGGTCAAACGGCCTTAATAAATTGATATTTCGTCACTCGAAGCCATTTATATAGTTGTAGGCAATGAATAAAGAGTTGTAGGTATGTGATATTGTTCACTACTTATTTCTAATTAAATTTACATACCACCTTTGTAATATTAGTGTGACGGTTCTAAATTGGTTGCCTTTATTATGGAATGCTAAGAGGGGTGACTGTTAACATTATAAACCCACACATTTTAAGCTATTTTGATATTCTGTGGGAGGATTATCGTAAATTGGACACTTTTACAATTAACTAACCATGGGAGAATCAATTTTTTTATATAAAAAAGTTCATTAAAAACTTATAAAAAAACTGCTATAAATGCTACTACTTTTCACTGCGGACTTTCAATTAATTATTTTGTTTTTATTGAAATCGCGCAGACGGCGCAGGGCAGGTTTGTAGACACCGCTGTTTTGCCACATTTATTCTCATTAGCGTCTTGCCGCTGTGGGAAGCCAGATCCTCCTCAATGTTGTTTACACATATTTTCACTTGACGCGTTTGTATAAAACGTTTCGAGAAAAGCAGGGATGTGAGCATTTGGCTGAAGTGGCGAAGCTCGCGTCTGTAGAACGCAAAGTAATTGGTTCGACGCCCGGTCATGCAAGTTTTCTTTTATTGGATAGTTAATTTTTTGATATGCCTTGGGTTAGTTTTGGTTAGTTTGGGATAGTTTTGGTTAGCCTGGGTTAGTTTGAAATAGTAGCGCTTGTCTCTTTACTTTGGCCAAGTAGGGTGAGTTTCGGTTAGTCTGGGTTAGTTTGGGTTAGTCTGGGTTAGTTTTGGAGAGTATGGGCTAATTTTGGTTAGTCTGGGTTAGTTTGAAATAGTCAAGAGACAAGCACGCGTACTTTAGTTAATTAGGGTTAGAAAAGAGAACTAAAAAAGGCAATAAAGATCGAGAAAAGAAAGCAATGGAGAACGCTGTGCGACGAGCTCGAAAACAACGTATGGGGCCAGGGGTATAGAATCGCTGCTAAAGCTTTGAAAATAGATATACCATTTACACTCACTGATGACAAAAAGGAAGAAGTTATATGCATTCTGTTTCCCGAAAGAAACGAGACCCTGATAAACAGAAGGCCATCGGAACCGCCTACGCCGGCAACAACGCAAGATATACAGGAGGCATGCCTCAAACTGAAGTCAGGAAAGGCCCCAGGGCCCGATGGCATTCCTGCCGAAGTCATAAAGGAGTTATCCAAAGTCTCACCAAATACAATACTGGGAGTAGTAAATAGCTTACTGATACAACAATCCTTTCCGGCAGAATGGAAAGTAGCAAAACTTGTACTCATCCACAAAGAAGGAAAGCCGCTGGATGCCCCAAATGCTTTTAGACCCTTATGCCTAATAAACACACTAGCAAAGATGTACGAGCATATTATCAAGGAGCGACTAGAAAAGGAGATTTGTGAGGTTAACCCAACCTCGCCAAACCAATATGGATTCCAGAAGGGTAAGTCGACTATTCAAGCTATAAAGAAGGTCATGGATATAGCTTATACAACAAGATTTCGTGGTATAGGCGGGAGATGGTGCGCTCTCATAACTATAGATATAAAAAATGCATTCAACACTGCATCCTGGGAAATTATCCTACGTGAATTAGAGAGCAGGGAAATTTCTCCGTACCTTCTTAATATAATAAGAGACTATTTTGAAAACAGAAGACTAATATATGATAGCAAGAATAGAGTGGTTACGGGAGGTATCCCGCAGGGGTCGGTGCTTGAGCCGACCCTGTGGAATATATTCTACGACCCTGTACTCAGACTAAACTACGGAGAAGGGGTAGAGGCAATTGGTTTTGCCGACGATCTGGCACTGGTGATAAATGCGAAGGATAAGGCGCAACTGATGCGTAGGGGGAATGGGGCACTCCGTAAAATACAGACGTGGACGGAACAGAACAAACTAGAAGTGGCACCAGAGAAGACCGAAGCGGTGATTCTTAATGGAAAAAGGGACCGGAGAGACATCGTATTTAATACGAACGGCATTCAGATTTAGCATGGAAAGTCAGTAAACTACTTGGTCGTCACCATAGGGCAAAATAATTATTTTGGCCCACATGTAATAAAAGCAACAAACAAAGCGGCAAACAAACTAGCAGCACTAACGAGGATCATGCCAAATGTAGGGGGTCCAGACTATGAAAAAAGACTGATGCTTTATGCAGTGATGCAGTCAACGCTACTATATGGCTCAACGATTTGGGGCGACATCATTCGCATAAACAAATACAAGAAGATGCTTGAAAGCATCCAGAGGAAAACACTTCTTCGAGTAGGTAGAGCCTACAGAACAATCTCATCAGAGGCAATCCAGGTAATCACAGCAATACCTCCCATGGATCTAATAATAAACGAGCGACTGCAGATAGAATCAATGGAAAACCCACAAACCCAGCAAACACGTGAG
>MU190582.1:0-24480 GCA_016904865.1 Pissodes strobi
ATAGTGAAACATAGAAAACATATAGTGAAACATAGCATAATATAAGCTCGAGTGTTAATAAGTTAAATATATAAATAAAAACACTTAGGATGTTAATAAACTGAATATAAAATAATAAACATTATATAATATAATAGGACATTGAAGGATTTATGAAGAAAAATGAAGTTAGAAGAATGAATTAGGTGAATATTAGCAAGAAGAGTATTAAACTATGTATTCAAATTAAATAGGTGAAGCAAATGTGAAGATATATACAGTAAAGCACAAGTAAATGTGGCTTGATAAATAAACTTAAATCCACTTTAAACTCTAGTTATTTACCGGAATGCAGAAGAAAGGAAGATATCCAACAATCTCCTAAACATAGACAGGTTCGTCGTCAAAAGTCATACTCCATCCTGAGTATCATGAATAAAATCAATATGTTGGAAGATAAAATAAAACGTCTGTCTATTCAAAACACTAAACTACGTCGTAAACTTCAAGGTACAACAAAAAGGGAACCGGTAGGAAACACTACCAGGATTGCACCAAATACTCCCCCTAGGCGCAAGGTGCTTATCTTAGGGGATGTTTTACTGAAAAACTGTGCAAACATTTTAAGAGATGAATTGAAATGCCATTATGATGTACTTGCAGTTTTAAATCCAAATGCCACGCTGGATACCATAGTTTGTGATTCAGAGAATATGTGCTCTAAGTACACTAAATCTGACTACTTGGTAATTCAGGGGGGATTGATAAATGCCTTCAAAGGGCAACAACTTCAAACAACTACTCTAGAAAAGCTACTCTTACTTTCGAAAAGGACAAATTTACTCATAGTTACTACCCCACAATGGAAACGGAGAATTGTTCTCAATAAATTTATTAGAGACATTAATCAGAAATTGCGAAGTATTCTTTGTGAGATAAATAAGGAAAGCACTGTCCAGTTCATAGATATTGATCACGAAATTGGATATGGTGATATTTCTTTTAGTGCTTGTCTACAATTGAAATACTCCGGTAAAGTTGCACTCATGAAACGGCTCAGTATGCTGGTCAAAGGTGAACCTTTCGATAAACAAACCAGGTATCTCATTAAAGGTAACCTGACATATATAATTTCAGTGGATACAGTGAGCATTCAGTCATTTGAATCTTCAGGTTCTCCTATAAATATTGATTCTCGGTTGTGTAGTGTAGTCAGTGTGGACTCTCCGGCGGCTCCTTCTACAGTTCAGGATGTCGATGGTAACGTAGAGATTAAGGATGACGTCTTTTTTCGTGAATAAAAATAAAAATAAATATAAACCATTCCTTATTTGTCACCAAAATATTCAGTGCTTAGGAAATAAGTTTTTAGATTTAGAGGTATCATTGGAAAACATTGACTGTAGTTTTCTATTACTATCGGAGCACTGGCAAAATAGTGATCAGCTTGATAGTGTTAAGTTTCACAATTATACAATATGCTGTTCCTTTTGCAGAGTTATTTTAAGAAATGGGGGAGTTGCAATATATAGAAGAGACGATTGTTTGTTTAACTTTTCGGTTATTGATGTAAATGATCTTTGCCTGGAGGGCATCTGTGAATATGCATGTATTAGATTGTCTACTATTAAAGTATATCTTGTAGTTGTATATAGACCCCCTTCAGGATGTATTAATGTGTTTTTGGCTAATTCTCATGCCTTGCTTACCAGAATTTTTGAGAATCATTTTAGTATTGTTCTAGGTGGAGATTTTAACATAGACTTTTCCAAACCTTCTTCTAATTTAACGCTTTTTACGGATTTATTGCAATGTTTTAACGTCTTAATTGTTAATGAGGTGACACCAACTAGGGTGACTCATACCAGTAGGACATGCATAGACAACTATCTATGTACTGTTGATTTAAATTGTGATATGTCTGTTGTGAATTTTGGAGTTTCAGATCATTACGCGCAAGTTTTAAGAATCAAATTAATCAATGAATCTGAGAAGTGTCTGAATAATATATGTACTTATAGGAGAAATTTTAACAGGAATAATATATCTCATTTTGTGAATTCACTAAGAAGAGAGAGCTGGCAATGCGTTTATTCACTCTTCAACTGCAATGATGCATTTGAATCTTTTTTGGTCACACTTTTTTATTATTTTGATATAACTTTTCCTAAACACCGGTACCCTATAGCCAAAAATAAAATTCATAAATTTACCTTATCAGCAGATCTAAGAGAACTTAAGGAAAGAGTTAGTCTTTATGCAGAACTCGCTAGGCATGATAGAAAATACAGGGAGTTAAGTTCACAGCTGACTAGATTATATAGGGGTGAATTAAAGAGAGCACAAATTAGACATTATGATGAACGCCTTGCTACTTCTCAAATAAATCCAAGACTATGTGGAAAACTATTAACCAACTTCAGAAAAAGCATACTGGTGACAGTATTGTTGAGGTGGTTAGAGATGGTATTAGGCTTCCGGATGGCATAGCGGCCGATGAATTTAATGATCATTTTATTGGGTCAGGCCATTTGAATAAGACTGTGGATGTACATTTTCATGAATCAAATATCCCTTTACAGGGTGTTACTATGTTTTTGCGTCCTCTGTGTGGTCCGGATGTCTGTAAACTAATAGATATGCTTAAGACTTCCAACGCCAGTGGATATGATGAAGTGTCCAACAATTTGTTAAAAAAATGTAAGACTGAATTATCTGAAGTACTTGCTTTTCTGATGAACTTGTCAATCGAATGTGGTACGTTTCCTGATAAGTTGAAATTAGCTACTGTAGTGCCACTATATAAGAATAAGGGAGACTCTAATGATTATACAAATTATCGACCTATTAGTCTTCTAACTAGCATCTCTAAAATATTTGAACTCAACATGAAAGAACAATTATCACATTTTTTGAACGTTAATAATATACTCTCACAGGCTCAACATGGTTTTACAAAAAATAAGAGTACAGAAACAGCGCTATGCTTTTTTTAATAAAAAAAATTATCGATGCATTGGATAGTAGACTGGCAGTTATAGGTCTTTTTATCGATTTTTCTCGCGCCTTCGATTTTGTCCACCACGGATTACTGCTTGCCAAGTTGGGCCGCCTCGGGGTAAGAGGCTTGCCATTAAAATTATTTAAGTCGTATTTAGAGGGAAGATCTCAAATTGTTCAACTTAATAACATATCTAGTAAAATTAATCAAATTCAGCAGGGTGTTCCTCAAGGATCAATTCTCGGACCATTGTTGTATCTCATTTACTCCAATGATCTAATCAATTACATTAACAATTTTTCCAATAATGTTCAGGCAATTTGTTATGCTGACGACTCAAATATTTTAATTTTCAATGAGTCAAAAAATGACCTTATTCTTGATGCAGAAGCTGTCTATCAGCGAGTTGTGTTCTGGTCCGAGAAAAATTTCCTAAATATTAATAAAAACAAAACGGTAATAATGAACTATATGTTACGGGGAAATAGTGACGACAATATAGTTCTTTTTCGAGGCTCTCAAGAAGAAGTTAAAACCAGTGAAAATACAAAAATGTTGGGGGTATTTGTGGTGGATCATAGACTTAGCTGGGAACCTCATGTTGATGCATTGTGCGCAAAATTACGTAAAGCCTGTTATGGTCTTAATTTTCTTTCCTGTAATTGTAGCACTCCAACTCTTCTATCTCTTTATTATGCTAATTTTCATAGCCATTTAAGATATGGTATTTTGAATTGGGGATTAAGTGTCTATGCTGAGAGAGTTTTTTTGATCCAAAAATATGCAATTCGGATAATGGCTCGTCTAAAATTTAGAGAGTCATGTCGTGATTCATTTAAGAAACTAAAAGTTCTTACATTAGTTGGAGTTTATATCATGGAAGTATCTGTCTTTGTTTATAAGAACAGATCTCTATTTACGGTCAACCAGGTTATGCATGCGCATGATACCCGTGCTAGAAATTTATTGGCTCCTGATCACCATAGAACAGCGAGTTATCAGAGAAGCTTTTACTTTCAGGGATGCAAGATTTTTAATTTCCTTGACATGGATATAAAGAGTTCTCCTAATATTAATATATTCAAAAAACGGCTAAAGAAGATATTATTGAACAAAAATTGTTATACCATGGATGAATTTTTTAGTGTATGAAACATTCTTATGTGTCAGTTAATGTCTTGTCTAGTTTTAGTTAAGTTTCTTTTTGACTACTTTCATCAATTACTGTGTCATCACTTTTTAATTGAGGAAATATATTATTTAAATACATAAAAAAAAATATTGAGAGTTTATACAGAAAGAATAAATGTGTATACGAGGAAGTATTATAAAATAAAGTATTCTCCGGCCTAAATAGCATTGCAACGATGGATGGTCTAAAAGATAACGTCACAGCAAAAAATTTAGGCATGGAGAAGTTGAGCATATAGGGACTGAAGTAGCTAGGCTGACGTTCAAGGAAGTAGAGCACATATTTTGGTACCCGAGAAGCTCAAGGGCAAGGTACCCAGGTGAAATGTTATATAAGCAAGAAATGTTTATGTAAAGCATGAAGAATATAGAAGAAGCATACATAAGTTGAAAAGTTGTTTATGTAAAGTGAGAAGAAATATAGAAGAAGTTGTTTTTGAGATAAGAAGAAGCGAACATAGTGAAGAAATATATAAGCAAAATGTTTATATAATGTGTATTTAAAATAGAACATATGTGGATATATAAATAACAATATAATGACCTATATTGTTTACATAAAGCTAGTCACGTAAAAAAGCATAGATAGATAGCATAGCATAAGGTACATAGAATACCTAATACATAGCAAAACTAGATATGGAAAGTAAACATAAGAAACATAGAATAAAAAAAATAATATGGAAAAATGTATATGTAAGCAATACCAAGAAGTGTATAGCAAATGAGTAAGAAATTGTAAATAATGTATATATAACTTTACCTTGAGAACATGCCGCATGGATCACAATCCAGGACCAGCCAGGAGCCATTGGAAAGCACCAATCGAGTCCATACAGGATTAAGCCATTCGAACAACCACTAGCAGAAGTATCCCCATTCTTCGACTAAGGATTCCTAGAAGATAAAAAAGTATAAGAAATTATAACATATGGATGAAATACCTGCAGCAATAGACAAAGAATTAGATAATTTAATAAATAATTGACTAATAACAAACCTTAGAATCTATTCCAGATCAAATCTTGCCAAGTGTCTAATATTGCCAAAAATCATGTTCACGTAACTTATATTTGATTGTATTCTTTAGCCCATCCAATGCCAACACACGAAGAAGCAAATCAAGTCGACGCCATTTTACCACGCCTTTCAAGGAACAAAGAACCGAGAACCGACTACGAGACTACGAACTACGGCAGACAGCATTGCAAAAGAAGACCGCTACAAGAACCATCTACCAGGCTTCGTGTAAACCAAGCAGTCCGCAACACAAGGAATTTGCGAAAATGACATATGCAGTCGCCATCTGTGACCCACGGAAGCGTAACGTATAAATCTCTATTAATTTATATATCATTATTAATATTAATTCATCGAAGTCACAGAAGATCGCATTGCAAGGCTATAACTTGAGAAAATAATACGATTCATAAAGGCATATGATACATTGCAAAGATATTTTATTGCTTTAAACAAAGCTAGCATGTTGAATTATGTCAACAAGTAAAATAAATTGAGTGATTTGATATACCAATGGTAACAAATTTTGGATAGGTCAAGAAATATAACTGAGTCAATAAACTGTTATAATGCTGTTAGCAAATATTTTATACATAGACTGGACAGTCTATATACTATATAGTGTTGATAAATTTGTAAATAATGGCTTTAAAAATAAGAAGTAAAGAACAATGGCTAAATAGAATATACTCGGCAGGACCGGCGTTTGGATTTTATTCTAAAAAGAAATAAATTTAACATACCGTAATATTGTTAATATAGGATAGGTAATTTATTTTTAGACAGGGCCGCAATGAGTTGCTTTTTAATGCCAAGGGAAAAAATTCATTATCTTTATAGATATACCCCATTAACAGACCTTTTCCCAAAAACTAACAGCTATGAAGACAATGAATTAATGTCACCTCTGTTGGGATGGACGCATCTTAATAGAGGAGATATCATATGAAAGGCAATTTATTGTCCATAGACATAAAAATCTAGTTTTAAAAAATGGCATTATAAGCCAGTATAAAAAGATGTTCTCAAAACGGATAGGTTTGCACCTAGTAGTATAATAGATCAATAAGCTTAAAGAAATCAAATTGAGAGAGTTTTTTAATTGGTAATAAGTTAAAGACAGAACCGTATTTAAATAATACGTTGGTCACATAGTTGCTTCATTAACAGAAACGTAAAACGTTAATGGCCATAGAAGCAAATAAATTCTGAAATATTACATCTCTAGTAAACAGCCGGGTTTATCAAGTTATGAGTTTGTTAATAAGACAACAAGAAACGTCACAAATAAGAAAACATAGGATAAGATTATAATATTGTCAGTATAACTTGTAAAACTATTTTTCTTTTGTTACATGTACCTATAACTGGCACAAAGAGCGATGCAAACCATACAAGAACTTACTACATGAAATGTACATGGGTGGATCTAAGCCAGAACAAGTCCACTGACGAAATATATATTAAATTATAATAAATTTAGGTGCAATACAGTATGTCTTCTCGAATTGAGGTCGGTTCTCTCTCTTTTAAAGCAAATAAGTCAGGTTAAAACGTTGGGGACCAACGTTATCAGGGAGGGGGAATGTGTGAACTATTTAAAATCATTAATTAAATATCACCCTGTCGTAAGTTTGAACTTGAACTTGAAAAATGTTATATAAACGTTCACTGTTAATTATAAACAACTTGAGCGGTCGACGGGAGCGACTTTAATCCTTAATGATGCAGCCATCAACATTTTGTAACATATAAATACGCAGGCAAACGCCAAGTTAATCAGGCTTTCGGGTCTCTCAAACCGCTCAGTCTAGTTGCGAGGCAGTACACAGATACGTCTACTTCTAGCTGTTCTATCCCACAACCCCCATAACTGAGAACACTTATGCACAGGTATAAGGTTATCAGGTCCTAACCTAACCTGGGTAAACGTATGCATAGGTGTACGGCATTCGGGGGATACTAAAAGTATAGAGAGAGTCGAATTTATGAAGTATTAGAACTTCGAGTAAAGGGGTAGTTTTTGGGGAGTTTTAAAAAGTAGTGAAAGTGCCTTAGCAATTTGTGATAACCTTAAAAGACTTACCTTATAAATATCAGAACAAATACCTAAATAAAAGACAACCCGCTCACATAAACTTTATTAATAAAATAGGGACGTCGCTTGCTAGACAAACTTTGACCTAAGCCTCCCTCGAGAAGACATGCATTTCATATTAATTGGGTATAGTGTAAACTCTTAATTCATCTGTAATCTTAAACACGCCTTTATTAGTATACAGTCTAACCGTTGTTAAGTTTGTTTGTAAATAAACTTGTTACTGTTTTTATCGACGCGTCTCCTTTATTATCTCTTCTCAACTTGACGTAGTGCGTTCCTAAATCTGAGTTACTCTCCTACACGCTAAGTAAGGCGTAGCGTCACAGATAAAAAATACAAAACGTGACAATATTATGATTACTACCGTTTTCAATCCTAAATCTAGGGTTTCCTATGCGCTTACATCTGGCAGCATTGTCAGCCAGTAGCGGTGTGCAATTGATACTTTTTTAAGTATCGAGTAAATACTAGTACTTTCTCTTTGAATACCAGATACTTAGTATTCGATACCTAGTAATCATAAGCTTCGTAATAGATATGCGTGTAGCGGACTCGATTTAATGAACATACTTGAAAACTAATTAGATATATGAAATACAGTTATACATTTTGCCCATAAATATTTTTACTTGTTATTAGATGAAACACACAATTTTATACTGTCCAAAAATATAATGTGTTTTGGTGGACATAGTTTTAACAAAAATTTAAATCTTAAAACGCTTATAGAAATCTAAAATTTTAAAATTTAGCACAGACTCACAATCATCCCTTAGTGTATTTTAGAATTATTACTCTCTATTCCTGCGTTTTATAAATTATAAGTCCGCTTTCCTGTTGTTGAATAGGGTATCAATTTATTAATTTGTATGTTATGTCAAAGGAAGGAATTTAATATCTAACTTAAAATGTGAGAACCACTATTAAATAGGAATATTAATAAGAAATATTTTTATGTTATGTTTTGTGTTTTATTTTGTTTTCCTGAAAAAGTAAATGACATGTCGAGTTGTTAAAGAAAGTAGTAGTTACTTAATACTAATTATTATTTATGTAAATTAATCTATTGCCTGTTAATTTTATTAAACATAAATGCTAAATGAATTCAAACGTTGAAAAGTACTAACATAGTTTATTTTTTAAATAAAATAAACTATTTGTGTGATGTGCGAGCCTGTCCAAAAGTTTATTCTGCCTACCCTAAATATTCTTTCTGGCTACGGCTGCCCTGCCTTTGCCAACGTACGTTGTTAAAAAAACAAACAAGTTTTATACAATTTAACAGAAACCAAAACAACACAACCATCTTTTTTGAACAATATTAAAGTACTTTCTTAAAGTTTACTTTTTGGATAACGGTTCCTTTGTTAAAATACTAATATAACACATACATACTTACCATTCGTAACATTTTTCAAAAAGAAAACCCTTTTAGATCTAGAACCACACCATTAAAACGAAAATACGAAGAGTTATCTTGTGGATCTAATAAATATTACATATATGTAATAATTAATCAAACGTATAAATGGACACTAATCATTACTGATACACAATTCACATATTTGTCAACATGCAATTCCAAACCATCACAGCATACAATGGAACGCTTGAGTTATTTTAGCAAAGAAATGTAAAATTAAATAATGTCTTTAAAAAATTTAAAAAGAGATGCATATATTCCTGCTATGTCTGCTAACTTTAATAATAATACTTGAGTACACTTAAAAAATAATGAATTCATTAGACGGAAATCATTGAATTCTTAAAAAAAGCTTAATACTAAATTAGAAATTACAGCACCTCAAAAACACAACAATTATTTAGCTAATAACACCCCAATATGACATGAACCAAAACCACATTTAATGACACTGCATTTTTCTTGTTATCTCGGCAAAGTTGAATTCAAAACTTCACAAAGTGGAAAAGCCTTTCATTATTTTGCTATTCTGAACATTTTAGTTGTATTTCTATTTTGTTCCTATAAACGTCAAGTATTTTCCAATTTTTTAGCAAGGTTTGGATTACTTAGTTAGCAATTGTATCATTTACACACATGACTAAAGTGAACTGTTTTATACTTATTAATGATTGCAATAGTATAATAAGAAATGCATATAAGTCCAAAAATATATTATTTAATTTTTGCGCAAAAAAAAAACATCAGGACCGGAGGAAAGAGCTTTGGTTGTGTTAAACGACTGCGCCAACGAACTAAAACTCATTTTATTCAGGTTTTTTTCCCTGTCATACAGAAAAGGGATATTTACCAATGTTCTTGGAAAGTCGCTCAAGTGCAGCCTGTTCCAAAAAATGGCAAGAGCACCACGCCTTTACACTATCGCCTAATTGCCTTGCGTTCAATAATATCCAAAGTCAAGCAGAATGTAGTTAATCAGCAACTATTCAAGTACCTCGAGACCAACAGAATAAGTAGCGGTAACCAATACGGATTTCGCAAGGAGAGGTCGACAACGGAGAATCTCGAGCGGTTGCGTTGGAGATATCGAAGATATTCGACAGCGTTAGGCATAACGGATTGCTGAACAACCAACAAACTATTGTTCTTCGGGCTGCCAGCATCTCTCTGCTGCTGGCTTGCCAGTTTCCTTATAAACCGATCTCTGCACGTTGCAGGTGATGGACGCATCTCAGACACATTCACCATTAATGCCTCAGGACGCAATACTTGCCCGTACCCTATTCCGCATCTATATTAATGACCTGCTGACCGAAACCAATAATCATGTTTACAGTTTTGCAGATGACAGTACCCTTGTCTCCCAATTTAGATCAGAAAAACCTCTACTAGCAACTGAGACTTATCCCTATCAGCGCAAACAGGAGCAGATTACAACAATGAATCAAGATCTGGAAAAAGTTCAAACTTGGGGCGACAGAAATTTGGCCCAGTTCAATTTATCAAAAACCCAAGCAGCCACGTTTAAAAAGAAAGTCAATACAGCGGGCCCTGACACCACTATGGCAGGATCGATTATTCCTTCATCCTCGTCAGTGGACTACTGGGTGTCTCGGTCAACAGCAATATGTCCTGGCATGACCAAGTTGCTAACATCGCAAAATCAGCCACGCAGAAGCTAGGTACGCAAACTGTATAAACCGTAGCAACTGCTCTTGCTCTACAAAGCGCAAATAAGACCATGCTTAGAACATTGCTCACACATCTGGGGTGTCGCACCTAAGCACACCCTAAAGCTGCTTAATTCCATTCAGGAGAGAGCTGTGCATCTCGCCGGCGATTCGGAGTTGACCCGAGATCTGGATAGTCTGGTACACAGCAGACATCCCGCCCCCAGCTTCGCCTGTCAGACAGTCAAGACAGAGGGACGAGCGCACCCGTTCGTCGTAAAACTGGAAACACCTAGAACATCGCTTTATAAGAACTCCTTTATCTGGCGCACTTCATCACTCGGGACTCACTCCCAGGACGACTATTTCCCCTAAATTACAACCTACAGCGAGCTATTCAAGACCCGTGTCAATCTTCGCACACACACCGCTCGTTGAGTGCTATAGGATCTCCCTTTAGTGTGTGTACCACTGCCATGCAAAACATATATAAGTTATATAACTTTAATCGTTTACACTTTTTTGTACACCCCACACCAACAGTTTCAAAAACTGTCATGAATACCTCTGGTTCTTCTTTAGATTTTCAGGTACTTACTGTCCCGTCTTAGTTTATACTGGTAATTAATAATAATAGATATTGTAATAAAATGTAATATATCTCAAAACCAATATATTTTTTAAATCCATCAACTACTTTCTGTCAATTTATAGTATTATTTTTAACAAGTAAATCCAGTAAAAATGTAAAAACATATTGAGAAGTTAATGCATGCAATAGTAAAATTAATACGTTTAAGTGTCTTTTCGAATCTTAAAATTTTATTGTCGTATATCTTATTCCTTTTAGTGGTTTTGATGTTTATTGCAAATTAAATTATGTTCTTCGGTCTGCTCAGTTATTACATAATCAAATATATTGAAAATAATTCGATTTTTTTTGTCCTTATTACAACTTATGTAGAGAAGATTAAATTGTTTAAAAAATGATAACCATAAACTTACAAGGATAACAGTTATAACGAAGAACCCGATATTTAATATGTCTATTTCAAGTAGATATCAATTTATTCTGAACAATGTATTGCTTACTCATTAATTTCAGTGCCATTATGCAGATAACAGTAAATAGTTCTTTAAACATGTTTAACCAGCTTTTGTTGAGATAAAAGAATTGAATTCTATTTATATGAAAACTACCACCTAATTATTAATTACTTTGACAATACACAAGCCAAAGCACAAGCGTGGTTATAAAAAATAATTGTTCAATTATAGGTAACTAACTTAAGCAATCATTTAGAAAATAATAACCCTAATTAACATTTATATAATTGGTATATACCTTCAATTAAATTTTCATATCAATAAGGTCACTCTAATTTGATAGATTAGCAAAATATTGTCAACTGACATAAAATCATACAGTGGAAAGTTTGAACTTAAACTTGAATCGCAATTATAAATTGTTGCTAATTAAAGTATAAACGGTTATCATTAACCTTGTTGACAATTCAAAACAATACTAGAATTAGAGGTCAAAGTTTGGTATAAAAAGCTGTGCCGCAGCCCATACCGGCAGACTTTGATCTCCAGTGCGAATTACCGAAAGGGAAAAGCCCCTCTGGTAGATCAAAGCTCTCACTTTTAAAAAAGACCTATCAGTGCGAATTACCGAAAGGGAAAAGCCCCTCTGATCAGGTACGGTTAAAAAAGACCTATCAGTGCGAATTACCGAAAGGGAAAAGTCACTTTGATCAGGCACGCCTTAAAAGTGAATCAGTGAAAATTAATAACGCCATAAGGCAAAGTGCTATCTAAATTAACTACATATAAAAAAGTAAACTACGTATGTAAGCATTCAGCCAGATCAAATAATCTATCCGCCCGTCAGTCTAATTGTAACAGCCCTTCAGGCTAGCTCTCCCTCTCTCTCTCTGCTGTTCGTGGTTAACATTTTCGCGAGGAATATCCAAGGGGACTTACGAGATATGCATTCCCGAATATTTTGGTAATACTTACAACCTTCTATACTCAACCTGAAGTTAATAAACCAAGCCTTTTTTACACCTAGTGTTTCTATCCATCTCTCCCAACTACCTATATCTGAGCTTCGTCTTCTGAAAGAGCACAGCGTAACTACTGCAATGAAGTCAGGTCCATAGGCAATAAGCGGTAGGAGCGTATAGGTGACAATATTAGCACAATTTATTTCCTTGCACATAAATAGTCTTGGTTGTGCTGATAGCTGGAAAGCTAAGTAACATAACATAGATTTTATCACCAATTTATAATACTAATGTTTATTATAATTTGCCTAATTGAATTGATTACGTAATATTGATTAAAAGCGAAACCAATGTTGCTAAAACATATTAATATATTGTCCCTTATTATTAATAAAGAGGTTATTGTACTGCAGCGATGCGCGTCTTAAACAGTGTTGTATAAAATTATTTTAAAAAAATGTTTCATCATGCACATTCTTGGTAACTAATATGACTAATTAAATAATGGCCAGTGCCGATTTCGAAACTTACCATTTGCCACAAAACGAATTCTTAAAATTTTAGTGTATTGACTTGATGTCTGCAATGCACAAAACTATAATATGTGATCGTATCAAAGCCTTTGACTATGACTAAATGGAGTGATATAAATCTGTGTTATTTATATTTTTTTGAAGATTAAAGAAATGGGAGATCTGGTTAAAATTAATTTTGTTTAATTAATGACATACAAACAAATAACATTAATCTCTGTTCTTCTGAGAATTCCAAGAATTCCGTTAACTTCCAGACAAAGTTTCACTTAAAACTCCTAAGACGAGGGCATAGGTTTAATTCCTTAAAGCCGTTGTATTTGCCCTTTTCCATTAGCACATCCAATATCAGAATATACCCTAGGGTAATTTGGGTTTTGCCATAAAAGTGTTTAAACTCTAAAAGTAAGTAGTTCTAGAAGTTTATTGTACATCATTGTTACACCATTGCAGGCACTTTTTCTTAAATTTAATACCATGTCATTTCCTATTCCGTTTAACTTTTGTCGGCATTTAAAGACTCGTGAAAATAGGAGTAACTTTAAGACTTCTCCATTTCTAATGTGAATATAATATATTTCTTGCTTAATAATATTATATATAATATATTTGTCTTATATTTGAACTTGCTATTTGGTAACGTTATTTTATTCTAAAGCTTGTTAAATTCCATAAATGAAATAATATTTTAAGATGAATACACGAGGTGATTCCTATACATTTGCAGGTCGCCGAATATTAGGCAAATCTCAGTTGAACAGGACTCGTAGTAGAAACTTCCCACAGAAAACGGATTGCTATGAAAATGGTAATCTATTCGAGATAAATCCATTATGTATGAGAAAGTTTAATTGAGCTGAGCTTATGATGTACTTTTAGAATCTTCGTCCGCCTTCCAGGGAAAAAAAGTTGTGGACCTGCTTCCGGCCTTTCAGAATAAAGTTGCAGTCCTTTAATTAAACCTCTGGCCTAGCAGAAGAACCCTGAAATAATCCAGTACGCATTAAATGAAGCCCCCTTACTTTAGTAAAAGTCATAGACCCCCTCCCTCTTTGCATAAATACATCTTCTTTATAAAACAAATTTTCCCGGACAAAAAAAAACGTGTACTTACAGTGCAATAAAGCAAATAAAAGAGATATTAAGGTTCCGGCAACTTGAATATAAAAAGATAGATATGAATCACCCCTAAAAAAATATATAAACTTCCCCATATGATCAAAATTAAAGTTGCATTAAAATAAAAATTCGGACCAGATAAAATGGAGTAGATAAGATAACACATGGGAAAAGCAAATGGCGTTATGTGCAAAAAAAAATAAAAGGTAGATAAGCAATCAATTTCATTAATTTAGACAAAAAAAATGGTAGCGATATTTACCTCAGACTCGGACTTGAGGGTGTATTAGAGGAGATTCGACGGTCTCGGTCTTATGGGACGAACGTGGAAGCCGCTATAAATAATGGAAAAAAAAATAGCAACATGTTGGTCACGTGCTTCATAGGCCACAGAAAAAGGAATCCAGAGAAAATGCTTACCTAGTACAGCTTGTAGAGCCGAAAAATCGGTCGTGTTAAAACACAAACAGAAACAAAACGTGCAGTTTCTCGCTATACTGGCAAACGTTCCCCAGGCGAGCAAACTAGAAAAAACTTCTCCAACGTTCCCTCTTCCGTCAATTTGCCTTCGAAATTAAATACACAAGTAGTAATGGGCTGAAAACTTGACGAGTGATTCGATACAAGGAATAATTATAAGAAAATAAACGCCTTAACTCTCGCTTATAATGATGATAAATATCGGCGGAAGCCACGAATAGTGAGCTAAAATTACATTCTTCCAGAATGGCTAGGGAATGCTCTAACAGGAATAATAAACCTTCAAAAATCTAAATCGAGAATGAAGAACGCGCGATACATAGCCCATCTCTATTATTCCGTGACGAAGGTCACAAAAACTACTACCAAAATACGGATCAACAAGTCAAACGCAGCGTTTTTTGCAGGATAACAGAATTCTTTAGAAATATAAATCGACTCGCTGGCCGTTTATGATAATATAATGCAAGTCAAGCAAAGTTATTTTAATAATAAGGTACATCGCTCTAGCTTATCAACTAAAATAAATAGTCACAACGGATTAAGAATACAAATATATAGCTAACCTATACTTAAAATATAGTTAATTTTACATTGAGAAAAGAGGCAATTTCAAGCAAATCAAATTAATAAATTTAGAATTAATAAACCGATGCGTGCAAAATACAGCATAATTTTTTGAAATTGGAAAAATCGAACAGTTACACGCGAATATAGAGCTTTTACAGTACCAAGTAGAAGACTATTTTGGTTCATTCGAATGTCTTGCAATTTATTCAATGCCTCATCGACTTGATAGCGTATTTTTGATACAATTTTGGAACCTGAACTAGAACCTAAAGTTATGGTCTATTTGAATGACATTGTGATCATTTCTAACTCTCTCACTGAATATTTGGTACTCTTCAAATTCCAATTTAAATTCAAAATTCAAATTCAAAATATGTCAGAAAAAAAAAACAAAAAATACCATTGACAAAGCTGAAATAAAAATTAAACAAATATAATTATCTACTACGTTGGGGTTTGGAACCTTCGGCAACATGCACTAAAACAGAGTTTTATCCACAATACCGAAACAGAATATTTGCACTCGATGCGCGTTTCGCTAACCATGTTAGCACATACCCCAAAAACATAGCCCATACCTTAGATGGGATTGATGGGATTCTATCAACGTAAAGTAAGCATTCCTAACCACACGAAACTTCAACTATCCTGACAGCACCTAAGAACGTAGCAATTTGAAGAAATTTTACTGTTCAAATTAATGACGCGAGCTTCAAATTTAAGTCTACTATCAATATGCAAACCCAACAATTTATTCACATTTAGTTGAGTTAATGTGATATTTTCTATGTATAAATTACTTAATTCGCACCTAAATACATTACATTGGTCTTGGAAACATTCAAACTAAGACTACTTGCATCACACCAGTATTTTATCACAGACAAATCCTCATTAATTGTAGTATTCAACAAATTGATATTGTCGCTATGCCACAGTATATTAGCATCACCAGCGAATAAGATAAATTTTCCCTGTATACCGAGTTCTGCCAGATCATTTACATAGAGGAGACACAAGATTGGGCCCTGGACAGAGCCTTGAGGAACACCCAAGTCAACACTCCGAGCCTCCGTTGCAGTCCCACCAAATGATATGCCAAGTAACTCTCAAACCACTTAAGAGCTGTACCTCTAAAACCGTACGCTTGTAGCTAACACAACAAAATTTTGTGATTGACACAGTCAAAAGCTTTTGACAAGTCGCAGAAAACTGCATCCGTCACATCCTTGTCATTAAGGTCCATTAAAAGTGACTCAGGAAACTGAAATATCGCGTCCGATGTCCACTTGCCAAACTGGAAGCCAAACTTCCTATGATCCAGAATATTGTGCCCCCTGAGAAACGATATTATACGCTGCTTAACGTTTTTTTCTATGTTTTTCGAAAGAGTAGGCAGCCACTGGTCTGCAATTTGATAGGCACTCCTGGTCACCACCCTTGAAAAGCGGCAAAACAGCAGCCAAGTTTAAACAAGGTGGAAATTTATCATCATAAAAGGATGGGTTAATACAATTGTGGCTGACTTCACCCACCGACTCACAGGTGGCAGCACCAACCAAAAATCAGCCAACATCTCACCGCAGACTCACGACTCCTTCTCGCCTCAATGAATAGTTCCAAATATGAACAAGCCGTACCCCGGCGTATAAGGCAGGGTCTACCTACGCCTTACTGACGAGTCTAATAGGAGATCCGGAACGAAACGCAAAAAATGGCGCAACACTGCGCCAAACAATAAAGGTTTTGAATAGCTACATCTGGCAAATTTAAGAACAATTTAATAGACATTTCATCCCATCCCGAAACATAACCATTCTTTATTTCACTCAATATAGTATTCGATTTTCTTCGTAAAGCTGGTCTTGTGGTATCTTCTGAAAAGTGCAATTTTTGCAAATCTGGACTGCCTTATTTGGGTTATTTGATCGATAGCAAGGGCTTGAGACCAGATCCCGAAAACCATGAGCCCTCGTCAACATTCCACTAACTCAAAATATTAATGCGATACGCCGTTTTATTGGAACAGCTTCTTGGTATTTTTTTTTTTTTGTGGCACACACACTAAAGGTAGATCCTATGGCGCTCGACGAGCGGTGTGTGTGAGAAGATGCTGATTGACACGGTTCTTGAATATTTGTAGGTTGTAATTAGTGGGAAACAGATGTCCTGGAAGTGGGTTCCACAGTGATGCAGTGCGCCAGACAAAGGAGTTCTGGTAAAGCGATGTTCTAGGTGTTTCTAGTTGTACGACGAACTGGTGCGCTCCTGCCGTCTGTCGGGACTGCCTGACAGGAGTTGCCAGGGGCGGGATTATGTGGGCCAAATCCTGGGAACATCTGCCGTGAAAGTATCTGTAAAACAGAGACATCTCGGCCACATGTCTGCGATGTTCCAGACTATCCAGATTCCGGGTCAACTCCGGATCGCCGACGAGACGCACAGCCCTCTTCTGAATGGAATCCAGCAGCTTTAGGGTATGCTTTGGTGCGTCACCCCAGATATGTGAGCAATATTCTAAGCACGGTCTTATTTGCGCTTTGTACAGCAAGATCAACTGCTGCGGTGTATAGAGTTTTTTGTTGCGAAATAGCGCACCAAGCTTCTGGGAGGCTGATTTTGCGATGTTAGCAACATGGTCATGCCATGACATATTGCTGTTGACTGAGACACCCAGCAGTCAGATTGACGAGGATGAAGGAATGGTCGATCCTGCCATAATGATGTCAGGGCCCGCTGTATTGGCCCTCTTAGTAAACGTTGCTGCTGGGGTCTTTGCTGCATTGAACTGAACCAAATTTCGGTCGCCCCAAGTTTGAACTTTCTCCAGGTCTTGATTAATTGCTGTAATCTGCTCCTGTCTGCGGTGATGAGTCTCAGTCGCTGGTAAGGGTTTTTCTGATCTAAAGTGGGAGACAAGGGTACTGTCATCTGCAAAACTGTAAACAGGATTATTCGTTTCGATCAGCAGGTCATTAATATAGATGAGGAACAGAGTTGGTGAAAGTATTGCGCCCTGAGGCACGCCCGCGTTGATGGTGAATGTGTCCGAGATGTGTCCATCGATTGCAACATGTAGGGATCGGTTCTTAAGGAAACTGGCCAGCCAGCTGCAGAGAGAGGCGGGCAGTCCCAAGGACGGCAGTTTGTTGAGCAGTCCGTCATGCCAAACTCTGTCGAATGCCTTTGAAATATCCAACGCAATCGCTCGAGACTCTCCGTAGTTTTCAATTGCCCTACTCCATATATGAGTGACATAGGCCAATATATCTCCTGTCGATCTCTCTTTGCGAAAGCCGTATTGATTATCGCTGATTATTCTGTTGCTCTCGAGGTACTTGAGTAGTTGCTGGTTGACTACACGTTCCATGACTTTGGAGAATATTGGAAGCAAGGCAATCGGGCGATAGTTTGAGGGCGTGGTTTTCTTGCCTTTTTTTGGAACAGGTTGCACTCGAGCGACTTTCCAAGAGGATGGGTAAATCCCTTTTCTGTAAGAAAGAGAAAAAAGCCTGGAAAAAACAGGTGTTAGTTCGTTGGCGCAGTTCTTTAGCACGATGGCAGGTATTCCGTCCGGTCCTGATGCCTTTTGCGTATCTAGTTCTTTAAGGATTTTGCGAATATCACGATGAGAAAACTTGACTTCTGCCATGGTGGTGTTGATGTTCGGTATAGTGGGGAGAGTCTTGCTTAGGGGCACGTCTAAGGTAGAGTGCGATGAAAACATTTTGGCGAGCATGTTTGCTTTTTCTTTGGCTGTAGTCGCCGTGATGCCACGTTCGTCCGTCAAAGGTGGGAGAGACGTTTTTGTAAAGTTGTTACTTACTGCCTTTGCTACCGACCAGAAATTCCTGGAGCCACTGGGGCATTGCAAAAGTTTATTCCTGATCCTTTGATTGTGTTTGTCCTTAGTTTCGTCGATCACACGCTTGCACTCGTTTCTCGCTTCGATAAAATAATTGCGATTTTCAGCGGTCTGATTTTGCTGCCAGTACTTATAGGCTTGCTGTTTCCTTCCTACAGCTCTTTCGCATCTTTTGTCGAACCAGGGCTTTCCTTTTGATGGTAACTTGATGGAATTTGGGATGTATGCTTCCATTCCTGAGGAGATTACTTGCATGATCTCTTCGCAGCAGTCTGACGGGTCGTCAGTGGCGAAGCAGACGTCGAGCCAAGGAAAATGTAGGTAAAACTGCCTCAAATCGTCCCAGTTTGCAGAATTGTAATGCCAGATTTTGCGAGGCAATGGTGGATCCTTCTGTATGAGTGGCAATTCACAAACCGCTGTAATAAGTTTGTGGTCGGAGGTACCTAATGGCGGACCAACTGTAACCTTGTACTGGTCAGGATTGGTGGTCAGAAAAAGATCCAGGAGGGCGGCGAATTCGCCCCTCTCTGAGATTCGAGTTGGTTCGTCTACAAGTTGAGTAAGCCCGCAGCCGATGGCAAATGCTTCAGCCTCTCTACCTTCGTTGTCGGTCTTGTTGTGATGTTTGAGCCAGTTGGTGTTGTGGGCATTGAAGTCTCCCAGAACGATTATTTCTGAACTGGGGTGATCGACCTGTATTGAGTCAAAGGTGGTAGCTAGTGTTGAGAAAAAGCTTTGGTAGGCTCTATCGCTCGGAGGGCGATAGAGACAACATATAAACTTGGTTAATCCCTTGGCGGTGAACTTGAGCCACATGACGTCAAGGTTGTTCGGTTCGAGTGTTTCCTCGCGGTGACATGAAAGGTCGCTTCGGACAAAAAGGCATATTCCGAACTTATATCTAAATCGGGTATGTAAGTCGTAACCAGGATAGAGGTAGTTCACTGTTGTTGTTGTAGAACATACTTGTGTTTCTGTAAGGGCTAATATGTGTGGTCTATTTGCTTGTAGATGTTGGTGTACCGAATTTATGTTTGTATTTAGGCCTCTTATGTTGCAGAAATCTATTCTAAATTGGTTCGGTATCTTTGCTGTCTGTGACATGCGGAATGAAGGGCTCCCAGGGCCACCCAGCGCCCGGAGATCCGAATGGCCGGGGAGTTTACCTCCGGAATATTTTGATCTTGGAAGCACCATCATGTCCATATATTCCTACTGTGAAACCCGAGATCACCAGCGCGGAAACGGAACGTGATTTGGGAAAACCACTTAGCGCTCCCCAATTCCGGTGGGGTGGTCTTTCACCGGACGATGCGAGTAGGCTTAGACGTTTCGTCCCGAATTTTTCATAGCTGTTGGCGCCTATCCTCAATTTGACTAAGAATAATATTAAACGAAATTGGACATCGGATTGCCAGAAATCTTTTACGTTTTTAGATGAGTGTTTAATTGCAGCACGTATTTTAGCAGCACTTGTTTTTGAGAAAAAGTTTTGTCTGCAAATTGATGCATCATCCTATGGTTTAGGACCAGTTTTAACGCCGTAGTTTGGTGCTAGTGAAAAGGTAACATGTTATCCGCTAGATCTTCAACCAGGCGGGAAAGGAAGCTATCGGTCATCGGAAAGGAGTGCCTTACTGTGATTTGGAGCGCCGAGAAATTGAGACATTATTTAGATCATATTCATTTTAAAGTCATCACTGACCACACATTTTTGTTGTGGCTCCATCGGTTCAAAGATCCACAAGGTCGCCACAGTTGGATTTCGAACTCATCCATCGAAGAGGTAACGACCACATCGTTCCTGATTATCTTTTCAGATCAGTGCCTGCCTCTGTTGATTCTGTTAATGCCCTTGATCTACCAGCATTCGAGCTAACAAATAGTAAGGACAAATAATGGTATCTGCGTATGTTATTAAAAGTTGAAAAATGTTCCATAAAATTACCTGTATGGCTTGTAAATAATTACATTCTCTATAAGTTTATAAATCCCACTCTTTCTGAGTTAGACTGCTAGACATGTAGGTGTTTTCAAAACTTACGGAAACATTCGTAAAGACTATTGTTGGCCTAAAATAAAGAGACGTTGTAAATTATCTTATATCCTGTACGAATTGCGCTCAGAATAAGTTTGAGAAAAAGCATCCCGCTGGCTTAGTGAGATAATGTCCTGAAATATCCGAACCATTTTCTCAGTCTTGAATATATTGGGGCCCCCTTATTCATTTCCATGCCGTTCTACTCTAGAGCACAACTTGACCTACTCCATCTACCCTGTATCTAGTGTGACATCATCATCATACCAAAGGGGCCTAACCACTACTAAGTATAGTCCCAGATAAACCTACACCAGATGCGAAACCTCCCGCCTAACGCATGAAACGAAAATTCGTTTAAAGCTCCGCCTTCTTGGGATGGCCAGCCATCCCAAGAAATAGTCAGGGCAAGCTCTAGTGTGATTCTAAACGCGATCCACGCTAGTCTTGTGGTTTAGTCCGAGGCGTTACGAAAAATAATTATCGTTATTTTATTTTTGTTAAAAATGCCTGGTTATAAGTGCGTTTATTTAAATTGTTCTACTAGAAGGGGTGGCGAAAAATAATTATTTATATTTTCCCGAGATCCTGAAAGGCAGATATAAATGTTGTTTAATGCACACTCCTGCACACTTATTTCCAAAGTTTCATATTGCATATTCTAAAATCGAATAAGCACGAAATTCAATTAAATCTGGAAACTGACAGATACAATGTTATAGTTAAATATTTTTTAAATCCAACTAATGTTATACAGTGTCCCAGAATATTGGCCACATATGGGACAATTTTTTATTATTATGATATGGAACTTTTGATTTAACCAATCAATTCTGCATGCCTGACAATCTAAAAATGCATTTTAACATTGAAAATGTTTCTGTTTTCCCAGTATAGAGCCTGAAATCGTGAAAAAGTGCATGACGTCATACGCGTGAGAGATCGTGTTAGTTTGTTTATTTAAACCTTAATTTGATTATGTATCGGTATCGGCTCAAATTACTAAAACAAATTGGAACTAACTGAAACTAACCGAAAGTTTATTGAACGACTAACCAAAACACACCAAATGCACTAAAACGGGCTAAAAGGTATCGGAACAGGTTACAAAAATTAAAGTAAGTTAAAACTTATCAAAACGAACCGAATTTCGGCGACTAACCAAAACTAACCGAAAACATTAAATTTGATTATAAGGTATCGGAACTGGTTCAAATAACTAAAATAAATTGGAACTAACTGAAACTATACGAAAGTTGATTGGACCACTAACCGAAACTATCCACAAGCGCCAAAATGGTCTAAAACCTATCGGAACAGGTTACAAAAATTAAAGTAAGTTAAAATTAACCAAAACGAACCGAATTTTGGCGACTAACGAAAACAAACCGCAAACATTAAATTTGATTATAACGTATCGGAACCGGTACAAGTGACTAAAATAATTTGAAACTAACTGAAAGTAACCGAAAGTTGATTGAATGACTAACCAAAACTAACCAAAAGGGCTAAAACGTATCGTAACAGATTAAAAATATTAAAGTAAGTTGAAACTAACCCAAATTAACCTAGTTTAATTAAAAACATTTAAATTGGATATAACGTATCGGAACCGGTTCACCCAACCAAACTAAAAACACCAAAACGGGCTAAAACGCATCGAAATAGATTTAAAATATTGAAGTAAGTTAAAACTAACCCAAATTAACCGAATTTTGATGACTAACCAAAACTAACCAGAAGCATTAAAAATGCTTATAACGTCTCAGAACCGGTTCAGATGACTAAAATAAATGGGAACTAACTGAAATTTACCTAAAGTTGATTGAACGACTAACCAATACTAACTAAAAGCATCAAATCAGGCGAAAACGTATCGAAACAGATTTAAAATATTGAAGTAAGTTAAAACTAACCCAAATTAACCGAATTTTGGTTACCAACCAAAATTAACCAAAAACACTAAAATTGTTTTTAACGTATCGGCACTGGTTAAAATGATTAATTAACAGTTGATTAACTGACAGTTGATTGAACGACTAACCAAGACTAACCAATATCACCAGAAAGAGCTAAGACATATCGGAACATATTAGAAATATTAAGGTAAGTTGAAAATAAATTTAATTATCCGAATTTTGGCAACTAACTAGAATTAGCCAAAACATTAAAATTGGTTATAACGTATCGGATCCGGTTCAAATGACTGAAATAAATTAAAACTAACTAACACTAACCGAAAGCTGATTGAATGACTAACCAAAACTAATCAAAAGTAGTCATAAACACCAAAAAGAGCCAAAACGTATCGGATCTGATTAAAGATATTAAAATAAGTAACTAACCCAAATTAACTAAATTTTGGCGACTAACTAAAATTAGCCAACACATTAAAATTGGTTATAAAAAATCGGATCCGGTTCAAATGACTGATATAAATTAAAACTAACTAAAACTAACCGAAAGCTGATTGAATGACTAATCAAAAGTAACTATAAACACCAAAAAGGGCTCAACGTATCGGAACTGATTAAAGGTATTAAAATAAGTAAGTAACCCAAATTAACCGAATTTTGGCGACTAACTAAAATTAACCAAATTCATTTAAATTGGTTATAAAGTATCGGAACCTGCTCAATTGACTAAAATAAATTGGAACTGGCTGAAAGTAACCGAATGTTGATTGAATGACTAACCAAAAGTAAATAAAAGCACCAAAACCGGCTAAAACATATCGAAATAGAGTAAAAATATGGAAGTAAGTTAAAACTAATACAAGTTAACCGAATTTTGGTGACTAACCAAAAACACTAAAATTGGGTATAACGTATCGAAACTGGTTCAAATGGCTAAAATAAATTAAAACTAATTGAAATTAGCCGAAAGTTTATTGAATTACTTACCAACACTAACCAAAATTATCGAAAAGCGCTAAAAAGGGCTAAAACACATTAGAACAGATTCAAAATATTAGGGTAAGTTGAAACGATCTTAAATTAACCGAATTTTGGCGACCAACTAAAATTATCCGAAAACATTAAAATTGGTTATAACGTATCGGAATCGCTTCAAATGACTAAAATAAATTAAAAGTAACTAACACTAATCGGAACCTGATTGAATGACCAACCAAAACTAATCTCAAGTAACCAAAAACTGGTTCCGATATCTTATATCCAATTTGAATGTTTTTGGTTAATTTTAGTTAGTCACCAAAATTCGGCTAATTGAAGTTAATTTCAACTTATTTTAATGTTTTAAATCTGTTTTGATATGTTTTAGCCCTTTTTGGTGCTTTTGGTTAGTTTTGGTTAGTCGAACTACCAACTTTCGGTTAATTTCAGTTAGTTTTAATTTATTTTAGTCATTTGAACCGGCTCCTATATGTTATTACTGTATTTTACTGTATTTGGTTAGTTTTGGTTAGTCATTCAATCAACTTTCGGTTATTTTCAATTAGTTCCATTTTATTTTCGTC
>MU190582.1:31515-41811 GCA_016904865.1 Pissodes strobi
AATCGAGTAACCATCCAGGCTGTGTATGGCATTAACAGCAAATGAAACAATTGACTGATATTGTTAAGACACTTACACCTATCTGGCGCGGAAACTAAAAAGCACTGTATAATACTATGTAGTACAAGAGAAACTTACTTGGTCGGATGTCAACTTGAATCTTGCTGTGGATAGCTCGCAGTTTGTAATTGTAAAAAATAAATTACATTGCGATAGCCCGTGATTAAATACTACCCAATCTCTTAAAATTACATAAAAATTCGGATAACATAATCACTGTAAAAATGTGGATAACCCTTGACCTCAAAGCATGCTGATAAAATGAAGTCAACAGAAATGCATGTCTTGCAAAAACCACACCGTGGGCAAAACATGATAAATATTTTTTGTTCAGATCACGTATTTATAGTTGGGCAATGCAGTGCAGAATTCAGTTTAAATATTTCGCTGAACATTAAAACCATACAGCAACAAAAACTATCAAGAAAAATGGCAACCTGTCCCACTACCATTGTTGTATATACCGAAGACAATATAAATTTTCCCATTAAATCAGCCTTGGTGGTAATGAAGGAGCTTTTTCAGTAAGTATGTACATACAGTATATTTTTATTGTGTTGATGTAATCAATGTATACTATAGAGAGGTTACCTATATTGCAAATAGTGTATTAATATGTTAACCGATTTTTTTTTAATTACTTTCTTGTAACTAACACAAGCTTTTAAGAGTAAGAAAGTGAGCTTTCAAAGCATATGCATAGGGGATAATAATAATTTTGTAGTGTTTTAACTTCACTTTTTAACGTTTTCTATTACTTTTTGAAACTCACATGAGCTTTTAGGGGGTAAAAGAATGGTGCTTCAAATTTGAATTAATAAGAGAGCTGCTACAGGTAGATAGGCTACGGGAGTTCAGCAGCATGTAAAAGTGGGACGATTTTTACATTTGCTTCATTTTTCTATTTTTACTGTAGGTCACTGAATAAATGTGATCTATTAGGTATAAATAAATAACAGGCAACAGGTACGTACAGGCTAAGCTCACGTTTTCAGGCTTGCCTGATACATTTTAATATTTAAATATTTTCGTATGATAGATATTTAATAGGGAACTTGCTCAAACAAATAAAAACCGAAATAAATGCTAAAAACCATAAGTGCACATCCTATAAAAAAGTTTAGTAAAAAAAGAATCCATTAATTAAATTCATTGTGGCCAAAATCTTGAAATAAAAATGTCAAGAAATTCAAATTATTCCAGGCGCTCGGAAACGCGCGTTCACTGGTCGTGACGTAGAAGAGCATAATCAGTTTGTCGGCGCGCCGCACAGTGCTTTGAGTGAATGGGATAAATGGACAAAAATCATTACTCTTGTTGTACTCAACGGATAAATAATAACCGTTGGGTAGCTAATACACTAAGCTATATCTGACACACAAAAAATCTGAGTTTAGGTGTTTATAAAAAATGTATGCTGGCTTTTACGCTATGAAAATTTTCATATTTCTGGATTCAGTATAACACAAAACGGCAAAAAAAGTCGTAGTTAGGTTTTTCATCGCACAATTTTATTTTTTATAATAAATTAACCTTATATACAAATAATAATAATAATAATAATAATAATAATAATAATAATAATAATAATAGTAATAATAATAATAATAAATACATATAGATAAAAATAATTCAATAAATTTTGACATAGATTTAAAATTATACTACTAACTTTAATTAATATAGAACTTCAGAAAGGAGGTACCCAGAAAAAATAAAGATCTTAAAATGGTTAAATAATATTATAAACATTCTTAGAAAAAGGAAAGGAAGTTCAAAATTGTAAAATTGCTACTCATTATGTAAATAAATGAAAATTTATACTTAAAAAAATAATCATTAGATCCCTAAGCAAAAAAACATAACTTTTATTGTTGAAAATAGCATAGAAAAAATTATTCGCTTTCCGAAAGGTCAGAACTGTCTGAATTTTGCAAGTCAAGTTCGCCAATATCTGAAGGCAAAATATCCGAATACTGTTGCAAACAAAAAAATCTATTTCCAAATATTCTGTGATATCATTTATGTTATCCTGTCGTGATTGAAATCAAAAAGTTGAATAATCTCAATTCCATGAACTAGAATCTTATGGATTCTGCAAGGCATATAGTACCAAGGATATAATTCAATGTAAAGGTTTCTCGATTCCCTCAAAATCCGTTGAAACTGCACCAACTTGATTTTTTGTCCTATAGACACATAGACTAACGGCTCATGACAGTTTTTTCGGCATAATCGTTTACCGTCGGCCATTCGAATTTTTGTCTTTCATTGATCGAGTATTAATGCGTGATGTCAAAATTGGAGCTCCCTTTCGTGCAGAAATATTCGGAATGTTGATGCGAAAGTGTATTAAAAAGTTGCGACTTGGCATGATTGTTTACCGTCGGCCGACTGCTTTAGTCGATAGTTAATGACAGAAAAGTCCAGTGAACAATTATCTGCCGACGTTTCGCATGGTTATAAATTGGCCAAAAATTCATTTGTTATTGCAAAAAAAACGACTATTATGATATGATCGTTTACTGTCGGGCGTTCATGGCGATCGTCTATTTATGTTATGGGGTAGCGAAAAATATCAAAGGCCGACGGTTTTCACAGTTAGAAAAATTTTTAGTGGTAAATTCAAAGTGCAATTTTTTTATGAATATGGCATGATTGTTTACCGTGTAAAATATTGACAGTTACTTCAATTTAGAGGAAATATTGTTGTTTATAACAATGGCCGACGATTCAGGCGGTTATAAACTATTATGAACAAATTAAAATGTTGTAAAAAATATGAACAATTCGGACTGATTGTTTACCGTCGGCCATCAGCATCATTCGATTGATAATGTTGCAAAATGACGATGTGAACGTGGACCGACGAATCAGACGGTTAAAACACCTTATACAAAAATTAAAAATTTCTAAAAAAATATTAACAATTTGGGCTGATCGTTTACTGTCGGCAATTAGTTTCAGTAAACTGATAATATTGCAATACGACGATATGTACCTGGGCCGATGAATTCGGCGATAGCAATATCTAATAGGGAGTTTTCAAAGATTCAGAAATTTTTGAACAGTTGCATTAGGTACCCCTACCACCAATGGAATATAAAAAACTGCATCAGGCCGAGCGACACGCGTCCTCACCTCATTGTGACTCATTTATTTATTTTATTTATTTATTTCAATCTTCCTGTTTTGACAGTTACAAGTTGTATAGGAATAGTTAACAAAACAAAACTTAAAACTAAGAGCTAAAAGTTTTGCTAAAACATTTCATAGAAACTTACAGTAACAAGACTGGAGCCTCCATTCGTTAACAATTTATAAATTAAAGATGACTTGACTTAATTAGGTTATATAGCTAAAATGCTAAAGTTGTTCTAAAACAAAGACTGGGACATCATACAGGCCAGAGCATGTTGTTTCGTTTTTAAATTTTTTTAAAGCAGAGTACAACTCGTGTGTACTAAAAGATGTGCCAAAAATGGATTGTAAATAAGGTTCGCAGGAAGTGCAATCCGCCATGCTGAAATTATCATTGCATGTTGAATTTATTAAGTATGCGGCGCTCGTGACAAAAAAAACTACAAAATTCATTACTAATTTCTAATGAGTTAGTTAGGTAAGTATCATTAGATAAAATTGTGGTAGGGTTAGTTATTATTTTTTTATTTTTCCAAAACCTAGTGTTTACTACATGCCAGATAATTTTTGAGTTGTTTGCGGTATCTATCAGTTTTTGCTTCAAGAAATTGTGCTTTTCTGCAGTTAGTCGTTCATGAAATATTTTTTTTTGTCTGAGAGTAAAGTTGTTTAGATTCCTGAGTACCGAGAGTATTAGAAAGCCAAAATAAGTCCTTTAAATGCTCACTTTGCTTTATTAGATCCGAATTTAGCCATGCTTTATTTTTTTCAGTGTTTTTTATGTTTAATTTTTTAATACGTGTTTAGAACCTCTAAACAATAAAGAAAATTGTGCCAGAAAAAACCATGATTCTTTACGTCTTGAGGGTATATAATCGTAAATGGCTGAGGTCGGCCCTGGATAACTGCTAATTAAGCTGAAAAATATTAGGAGCGTTATAAAATCTTTTAAAGTAATGTTTATTGGAGACTACAATTTCATTGTTAAGGCTGTTACTCTCCGAGATAATGATTTGTGCTTTATGGTCCTCTATGTTTGCCTCAAGATTATTGGCCTAAAAGTTGAGGAGGTTTGTGATAACATAATCTAAGGCGGAAGGAGTATGATTCGGGGAATCCCGTGGTTCAAGTGGTAGAATAGACCGTACATTAAAACTTTCCAGCAAGTAGAGAAGAATGTTTTTTTCATGTGCTTCCTTTAAATAGTTTACATTTAGGTCACCGCATATTAAAATAAACTGATGTTGAGATGTAGTATAACAAAGTGTTTCATTAAATGCAGTTATGACTCTGCTGAAACTTTTTTAGGTTATTATTATTGCACAAATGAGCTATACTTGTATTATTAAATTTAAATGAGATACCTACTCATTCTAAAATTAATTCTGTTGAGAATTTTAGTAAGTCCATGGTTTTGAAGTGTTAATTCTTGCTGTAAATGGCAACACCACCATGAGAGTGTTTTTTTCCGAGAAGTTGGCTGCTAATTGGTACCCTAGTATGGTAGTAACTTTTGCTTGCACCTCCACGATCCAATGTTCTGACACACATAAAAATTGTGGATTTTCTTGTTGTAACAGAAGTTCCAATTGAGATATCTTGTTTGTGATGCCTTGTGTGTTAACGTGGATGGTTTTCCAAATGTGTGTTTGAGAGTTATCTCTTCCATCTCGGTTGGTGATTAAAGCCTCGGCTGTTGCGGTTGAAGCTTCGGTTTTAGCTGTTTCCCTGATTGTTGTAACTGCTTGGAAACTAGGAACGAAATGGCTGTATCTGCTGAAATTTTTTAACAACTATATGTTCAGGCCAATTTTGGGGCTGGCCTTCACTCTAAAAGCTTTGTATTCGCCCGACTTAACGGGTATATTTTCAATATAGAACTTTTCACTTTCGCCAAAATTGTTTTTTAGATATTCCATTACTGTCACATCTGACGCGTCGTTCGAGATCTTGGAGAAAATAATAGAGGTTTGAGGAGTTAGCTCAGCCGCTGTGAGAGTTTCGTCAGTTTTCTTTTGGCCTACGAGGCCAGTACTTTTTGAACTGTATGGGGTATTGGCTAGTTTTTCAGATTGGTTTTGTTTTCCAGTCATAGAGTTGCGACTAGAATTTTATTGGGTACCGGCGGGATTTACCCTGAGGCTGGTGCTAATTTTTCCTAGTTCGTTCCTAAGGCACAGTATTTCCGCTTGTTGCTCTTTAATTTTTCATATGCAAATTGCAGATCTTGTAGCTGTTTTTGATCGTTGCCTGTCATGAGTGGAGTCGTGGCACTGGCACTGGTCTGAAGTTCCTCGTTGCATTTCTTAATGCCACAAACAGTCGTGGATAAAACATCCAATTTGGACGCAAGAGCTTGCTCAGTTTCGAAAGAGGTCAGGAATCTGTTTGTGCTATCTAGTGTTTTTGAAAGCTTTTCATTTGATTTTTCGGTTTTAAGAATAAGGCCTTTAACCTCTTCAAAGCCTTTATTTAGTAGCTGATTTAAAATAGACAATGTGTTCTTGTCTCCAATATCCGTAGTTTTGGGCTGAAGACACTCTTTACAGTTGTAGGCCACGCAAGGGGATCGCTTCTTAACCGTAACCCCCTTGTGCTCAAAGGCTGTAAGAGTGGAACAGTTTACATACAGTAGTGTCTTGCAATTGTCACATTTCGCCAGAGAGTACGAGTCGCCTTCCTCTGCGTTGCACTTTTTACAAGTAGACATACTTTAATAAGCTGTTCAGAAAATTGGGCACCCGATCGACCGGTTTATTTATTGTATGTTGTTGAACGAAATTGTGGGCAACAACACTAATAAGAGAACATTCCACTGTTATTTTTTGTTACTGTATCCTTGAGGAGGCTCCACACGCAACGGGAAAACCTAAGGCCAGCCTTGAGGCGCTAGACCTCGAGGCGAACATAAAAAGAAGGGGGTCTCCACACACTGCGGAAAATGTGGCGGACAGCCTTGAGGCGTACCAATTTGTCCATGTTTTTGGACGTGATGGCATCGACAGACGATGCTCTTGCTGTTGTTGGTTTATTGTTAGCTGTGGAAAGTACCTGGTCATTTAAGAATTGTAAGAGTCGAAAATACCACAATTTTGGCTGGTATACTTCGTCTGCACCACTTCCTGTTCTCATCGATTCCGTTATCTTTTTTAATTCTTTTCGAAAACTGCTACGCATATTATTAATTTTTTTATTTACACAATCTTTGTTTGCCAAAGGCTCCACTTCTTTAATTTTTTCCACTAATATTTCGTAAGCAGCTTCCCTTTTGAACCGGTCATGATAATCTTTTGATGTAGTTTGCCACACGCTTTGCTGATTAAGTTTAAAAGTTTCACGAACTATTTTTATAAGAGTCGACGTGTTGTAGTGATCATCGACTATTTACACATTTTCAGAATATTTTTGCATATAATACTGCCGTTATTACCGATTTTTCGACGTAAACCCACTGCGACTATTCACCCACGACGACGCCTCTTTATAAACTGGCAACTGAAAATAAATAAAGGACTGTCGTGCGTTTGTTACAGGTGTTGCTGGCATACCTGCTCTAAATATGCCGGAATATAATATGTCATATGCATAATATTTCAAAATTAGTTACCTATATGTTGTGCAATCTTAAATTATTATATTCAATTATTTGATAGCATTTAAATTATTCTCCCGATTCGTCGACCCACGTATATATCGTCGTTTTGCAATATTATCAGTTTACTGAAACTGATGGCCGACGGTAAACAATCAGTTAAAATTGTTTGTATTTTTTTACATCTTTTTAATTTGTTTAAAAGGTGTTTTAACCATCCGATTCGTCGGCCCATGTGCACATCGTCTTTTTGCAACGTTATCAATTGAATGAAACTGATGGCCGACGGTAAACAAACAGTCCAAATTGTATGCGTTTCTTTGAACTGTAAATTGCGTCGGCCGAATGTTTACAACCGTCAAAAACGTCGGCCAGTGATATAATCATCCATATTTCATCGAAATTTAATAACATTGTCAAACGCCCGACGGTAATCAATCATGCCATATTCATAAAAAAAATTGCAGTTTGAATTTATCACAAAAATTTTTTCTAACTGTGAAAACCGTCGGCCTTTGATATTTTTCGCTACCACATAACATAAATAGACGATCGCCATGAACGCCCGACAGTAAACGATCATACCATAATAGTCATTTTTTTTTGCAATAACAAATGAATTTTTTTGCCAATTTATAAACACGCGACACGTCGGCAGATAATTGTCCGCTGGACTTTTCTGTCATTAACTATCGTCTAAAGCAGTCGGCCGACGGTAAACAATCATGTCAAATCGCAACTTTTTAATACACTTTCGCATCAACATTCCGAATGTTTCTCACGAAAGAGAGCTCCAATTTTGACATCACGCATTAATACTCCATCAATGAAAGACAAAAATTCGAATAGCCGACAGTAAAGGATCATGCCGAAAAAACTGTCATGAGCCGTTAATCTAACAACTCTTAAAATTTTTGAAAATTTAAAAATAAGTTCTTTGTTAATGCCGGTTATCGAGGAACTTAACTCTGGGTTTAAAAAAACCTCCTAGCCATATTCCCATAATTCGTGGATCCATAGCCTGGTTTTGGTTTGTCAATAATTAATCCCATTTGAACTTTAAAACCCTTCTGAAGTTTTCGTTTTTGGTTTTCAATAAGTTTTTTCTTTCCAGGGTCCTTAACTTGCCAACACTTTATTGGCAATATATAACAAACATTCAAAACAACGGATCCATGAATGAAGGGAAGATAGGCCAAAGTTAAGTTTTTTAATTTTTGTCACCCTTTCGAAAACTTTATCTGTGTTCATCTCCTTGAAAGACGAACCACAAATAAAGCACGTTTGCGTTGAGTTTATTCCTGATAAAGTATTGATACAGCTACCATCTAACATTCTAAAATCAAGAATATATTGCAGATAAATCTGTACCTTTAATGTGAATGTTTAAATGTCGTATTTGTGCACATTGGTACAATATACGCCTTATGAGCTGTCTTTTTCTCCATTTTAGTTCAAATCACAAAATACAAACCAAAAACACTGACACAGACAAAACAAAAAAATATTACAGCCCACTAAACCTAAAAACTTAAAGCATAACCTGCTGTCTCTCTCTGCGAGTCGCAATAGAAGTGGCAGGTAGATGATCGGCCGATCCGCCGCGCCGATCGTTATGCTCTATGACGTCAAATCGTGTTTAAATTGACGCGGATTTAACGGCAACTTTAAAAATGTATAGAAACAAGACGGGTGATATTTAACACTTCAGATTTGGCACACCTTCTTTTTTAGCGTAATAGAACAGATTATTGAAATAAAAAAAATGTGCAAGTTCCCTATTGCAATTATTTTCGTTGTTTCAGATATGGAGTAAAGAAAATATCGGTGAAGGATAATAGTAAAATATTGATTGAGTTAACTTACTCACCTCGAGCCATAACACTCAAAAGAAAATTTGGCAACCTACCAGTACGATATATTCGAACAAAACTGGAAAATAATGAAGAATTTAAATTACTCGAAAAAGCGGCGAGGCGATACAAGTTCAACTTGTTGGATGATGAATAAGATGCTAGGAAGGCAATAGTGGCAGTACCATCTGGATCAGGCGGTGCAAAAAGAAAACTTGAGGATTATTTTCAAGCGAGAAAGAAGAAGAGCAGGTTGCTCTGGACGAGAGCACACAAAATTTAATATAGTTTTTTTTTTAATAAATAAAAATACTAACTATTACTTTTTAGGTTTTTTTTTATTTTCATTAATTCTTTTTACAATAAGTATGCCAATGATAAAAATTGAATGCGTTTTCTAGAGCACGTTTTAAATTATTATTAATGTGTCTATTACAGACACATTAAGTCTATTACAATAATATGACTTAAAAATAGTTTTTAAATTATCCACAGTTTGATAGCAATTGTTCTCATCTCCTTCCAAATTAATGATGACATTTGATACTTTTCCAACCAGTCCTTTTTTTGCCAACCCCTTACAAGCACAACCATTTGCGTGGAACCAATATAACGTGTTAAAAATTCAGGCATTTCTTCAACAGTCATATCGCCATTTATTCCACCAGTTGTGTCCCTTGTGGTATACTCAACATGCTTTTGAATCTTGAAGTTACAAGCTCTAAGGTCCATTGCACAAATTTGTGAATATATTCACTGGTCAGCGTATTGAGATTAACAATTTCCTTACATTGAAACGGTAAAGTATTTTCAAATAGGAAACCTTGAACATCGACAACTAACATTTTTTTTTCTTTGTTGATGTTGTTCACAGCAGCTAGCGCTCTTAACTAGACTAGTAACTGCATAGTGGTATTGGTAAGTAGTAGTAATGGTTGTAGCTACTGGTGGTAGTGGTGGTGGTGGTAACTGTAACGTTATTAGTTAGTAGGGGTACCATTAAACTTCTGTTTTTACGATGCTAGTCAGTGGATTGTATTTAACTTTCTTATCATGTAAAATTAACAAATAGGCACAAGTATCAGCCGGAATATTTTGATTGGTTTCAAATTCTAAGTGTATGTCCACTGTACCACTTTTCAAGTGTCAACTTGATAGCAAAAATTCACCACCACTAAGGGTGCCTGTGTCAAAAAATTCGATAACGTTAGACACGGTTGGCCAACACCTGTTGGAATCGGGCATACATTTCGTAGAGTATTGCATATTGCTTCTTGGTATAATTCACGTTTAAGTCATCATACGGATAAACTTCAGAATTCAGGTATGCCTTAAAATTTGTTAAGTTACAGTGATCAAATCTGCTGGTATCTGTTTTTAACTGGTTTTTCCGCTTGGTTTGGAGTCCAAAAATTAAAAAACGAGGTTTCTCAAACTGATTTACAGCCTTCACATTCCAAGTGTGTTGCATTGTTTCTTGAAGCAGAGGCAACTCGTAAAGCAATTGTTAAGTCACGTCCTTGTTCCACATAATTTAGCAACTTAAGTTTAGATTCATCGTCCACTTTAATGTGCTCGATTTCCCAAGCAATTTTATTCACGTGAATATTAGGTTTTTTATCGGTTGTGGCATTGACAATGCAATTCGTG
>MU190583.1:12710-30238 GCA_016904865.1 Pissodes strobi
GGTTGATAGCTTAAGGAAAGCCCTTTTCAACGACTCTAAGCTTATTAAGATCCGTTCAGCCATTTTGAAGTTATTGACATTTATTTCCGAAAATATTCGAACATCCCCCACCAGTTTCCTTAAAGGGAGAGAGTAAAAAGTGATTAACAAAAAAGAATCGAATTTATTTCGGCTTTAAAATGGCAATGCATTCTACTATCTTTAATTTAAGCAAATTTTGGAAAAAACGGGTTTTAAAATTTAAGATGGATATAACGCCCCCTGTCGGCCATTTTGGTAACTTAAAAATAATTTCGAATATTTTCTCTTGGTCGCTTTGCTCATAATTTTTTTTACCGTAAGTCGACGACAATTACTTTTCAAGATATAGCCGAGTGCCATTCTTAGTCGGCCACCCGGTACATCTGATTGAAATTTTTTATATTGGAAATTGATTTTCTCGACAAGCAGAACTTTTTATAAAGAATGACTTTTTGTCGTAATATGAAAAGTAAAGAATTTTTTCCTCTTGTGCACTCCATCCGCGGACACACTGTATATTTTTATTTATTTTTTATTTTTTTTTCTTTTAATTTCTTGGTGGGAGATCCTTGTTAAAATTGAAAGATATTATTTCATTTAAAACATGGTATATTATGGACTACTTGACATAATGTTTCGAAAACAATTTGCATTTCTCAAATGTAACTAAAAATAAGTCTGTTGCTTTGAATTTGAAGGTATAATGTCAAATTATAAAAACTTACCTTAAACGTAAGCTAGTATTAGCATCACATTGTCAGTAATGACATCGTCACAGACATATTTGACATGTATAAGGTATAAAACGAAGCATTTAAGGTTTTTGGGACAAAACATGTGTGCACAGTTACAGAAATTCATAAAACTGAAAAATATATATTGTTAAGGTTGTTGATTTCTTTCTTATCGTTTATGGAATGTATATTTTTTCGTATAACAATAGATTCTAGAAATTCTCTGCTTTTTAAATTGTTTTCAGAGGTGATTATTTTGGTGTT
This sequence comes from Pissodes strobi, assembly GCA_016904865.1. Classification (NCBI taxonomy): domain Eukaryota; kingdom Metazoa; phylum Arthropoda; class Insecta; order Coleoptera; family Curculionidae; genus Pissodes; species Pissodes strobi. Next base: position 13,730 of record MU190583.1, read on the forward strand.
ATTATTAAATGAATTATTTTTTGAAGCTTCATGTCGGATTCAATCTATTCTCCAGATATTGGCTGGTTTGTCCTATATAAACCCCGTTACATTCGTTGCAAGGAATCTCGTAAATTACGTTGCTTCTTTTGTTTTTTGGAGTTTTTGTCTTTAGTTTTGAGCATTCGTTGTTGGAATATCGTGTTTATTAGTTTTATAGGGTAGTCATTAATTAGTAGTGCGTCTTTTGCTTTTAGTATTGCGTCGTTCCTGAATTTGCCGTCTGAAAGTATAATTGCGCGGTCTGCTAGGCCTATAATAACAGTTTTTTTTTGGGAGAGCGACTGATATGAATTAAAATTCAAATATCTGGCAGACCAGGTTTCTTTTGTATACCATTCCGTTTCTATGTTGTTGTTATTGTGATGTATCGTTATGTCCAAAAAATTAATTTTATTGTTTTTTTCTATTTCACTGGTAAATTGTAATTTTTTGTGGTATGCATTAAAATATATTAAAATATTATTTAATTGGTCCTTGGGGACTGCGGTTATGCAATCATCCACAAACCGCTAAAAAAAGGCACTTGGAAGTTAAGTTTTCCAATTACCGTGGACTCGAGGTCTTCCATTACCAGTTGCGCAATTACGCTTGAAATGGACGACCCCATGGTGCAACCCTCCACCTGTGTATAGATATTATTTTCGTAGTAGAAATAAGTGGAATTTAAAACAAGTTCAGTTACACTGATAAATTCCTCTAATGGTATATCTGTGTATTTTCCAATTTCTATCCATTTCTTTCTTATAATTTTAGAGGCCATAGCAATAGGTACGTTAGTATATAGGGATATGACATCCAATGAAATTAGAAGGTAGTTATCAGGAATTTTAATATTTTTTAATTTTTCTTTAAATTGGAATGAATCTTTGACATAGTAGTCGTTTTTATAAGTGATTTTATTAAGTATATTTTTTAAGAATTTGGAAAGCGCGTTAAAAGGGGATTGAATACAAGAAACTATTGGTCTAAAGGGGGTGTTCTGTTTGTGCAGCTTTGGTAACCCATATATTTTAGGAGGTAACGCATTGTGGATTTTCAAGCTTTTAGCCATATAAAAAACAAAGTTAAAGCTGCGTATTGTTCCAACACTCTGAAACCGACGTTTCCAACGAGAGCCACCTTGTCTGTGTTGGATGAAGCATTTTATGTATTTTTTATTTGCAAAATCTTGAAATTCGTTCAATGACTCACCCCTTTTTGGGCTTTTAGCGAAATAATTATATATATCTCGCACTAAACCTTCAATACCTCTTGGCAAAAACTGGCAAGCATTTGACGCACATAGATGAAAACTATGGCAGATATATTTAATTACAAAAATATGGAGTATATCTGACTTAAGTCGAGATAAAACAGAGTTCTGTTTTCTTACCATCACACTCGCCCCATCTGAGGTAAAACCTACTAAATTTGTCTTGTAAGGAATATTTTTCTTCTCAAAATAGCTTATTACTTCTATATACAGATTTTCTGCTATTGCATCTCCGAGGGGTATTAAGGAGAGAAATTGATCTTGGATTCTAAAAATATATAATACATTTAGAATGTATTTAGTTAATGATATATACCTTTCTTTTTATCAAAACGGTATCTCACAACAAGGCACAAATGCTTAGTGCACCCACGGTCCGTAGATTTGTCTATAATAAAAGAAAACTTATTTGTTCTTAATATCCCACAATGTTTTGGGCAAGAAGAATTTCTTGCCCAGACATTTTTGATAAGACATGAAGCTTTAGTTCGACTACATTGAATTTTCTTAGATATTTCTGAGTTTGGACATAGTTTAGGCAGCAGAGCTGGAAAATGTTCCATCTTGTTTTATGGCAAGTTGTGCTCCGAAATAAAAGTAGCAATAAGTATATCGGCATTTTTTATTGCTGTCTGTTGGCTTGTCCAACTTTTTAGACCAGCCATTTCTGTTAAAGTGCTTTGCTTTTTGATGCCTAGCCGTCCAGTTGTTTTTACTGAAATCTGTTTGTTACAAATTCGACACATAGCCTGTAGTTCATCCTTCCCGGGCCTAACCCAGTTTTTAAACTGATCATCTTCTTGCCAGCTAGGTATAAATTTGTGTTCGCATTTCTTTTTTTTTTTCCTCTTTTTCGGACCCTCTTGGCTAGAATTATTCACTTGATGAACTAAAATTAGTAAATATATTCATGTAACCCAATTTTATACAAAATGCAGATACATACTTCATTATGCATGTACATGATGTACCTAATAGTGAACTGCACAAATAATAAAACTCGTACATGCCTATACATGCTATGTATAGGCATTATATTCCTCGTCACCGGCTTGATGGCTACAATGAAATATCATGGCAAACAATAAACAATGGATCATGAAATATTCCGGCAAATAATGGATTTTTCAGTAGAATTTATAGTCATATCAGTAGATTAGTAGTTCAGATGTCATCATTAGATCTACTGAAAAATCAGTATACCTGGTAACACTGCGGCTGAGCCGGTATTCGGATTCGGGTTAAGTGCCGCGGGGACGGGGATTCTCGTGCATTATTATTCTAAGTTGGAGCAATTAAACACATAATTTTTGATCCCCATTTTACATTAATTATATTGGCACTTTATTGCTTAGCAGCGTTATCACTACCACGTAAGAAAATCAATAATTCATCAAGTGTCTAATAATTACAAGATCAATCGACTTACCTGTAAGGAAGATCGATCGGAATTATCCGAGCATCTCCGCCATCCCTCATTACACTTTGTAGTATACAACTTTTTCCCAATCGGTACAATTTTTAAAGAAGTTATCTAAAAACATGGTGATTCAGCCGACCCTGGCTAGCCGCTCGAGCTCATGCATCGCCTTGATGCGTCATTACAATTTTGGTACGTGAGATTTTTGATTACATTGCATTTGGGGTGATAGGGAGAAGGTAAAGACTGGGTGGGTTTGTAATGAGGGATGGCGGAGATGCTCGGATAATTCCGATCGATCTTCCTTACAGGTAAGTCGATTGATCTTGTAATTATCCTTCGCATCTCCGCCATCCCTCATTACACTTTGTAGATGTTTAAAGTATTTGCGATGTAATCTACATTAACTGAAAACTGCGAGTTTTCTGTAGTCCTAGATTTGTAAGGCCCTTTTTATAAACTAAAATTCAAATTTATAACCATTAGATTTAATAACACACATCATGAAGGTACATATATCATGTTTAACGCTTAACTGATATTAACCTTTAACTTATTTTTAATACTATACCAATATTCTTATGTAATATGATAACAAGTTGGTAAGTAAGTTATAATTGTAGCTTAATATTTATATGATTCCTTAGAGTTTATGGTTCAATAAACAAGATGCCAATCCAGTGGGATTACCCACGCCAAGTTTTTTATAGAATTTCGAGAATACTTTTGATTTTTCTGTCGAGCCAGCTGTCTTCTGAATGGTTTGTAATGTAACTCCCATTCTTTGAGCTGCTGAAGTTGCCCCGTGTCGCGTGCTGTGTGCCCCAAAGATTTCCGTGTTTATACTGCTGGCTTTTAGTATTGACTTGACCCATCTGCTAATGGTTTGACTGTTGTTGCTTTTTGGGGCTTTTTGTGAGTGAGTATTACATTTTGTTTGGTTTTGCTACTTGTGGTATCGATTGCATCTACAAATGCAACGATCTATTAGCATATTTACAGTATCTGTGAATGCCGTAATTTCTGTTTTTGAACAAAAAAATACGTATGTTCACTAGCTGCAACTGCAATTGCAGACAGTGGAGGGTACGATCGATTGTATCTGCTAATACAACGAACTATTCGCCTTTTATTGACTGGTAGCACCCTTTTTCCTTTTATGCGTTCTATGTAAGTCTCTAATAGTGTGACTATACATAGTTCAGGTTGATTAATAAAATAAGGTAATATCAAACTAGGTTGAAGCCTGTTTAAGCCACTTGCTTTTATTTTATCCGGGAATCTGATTTCAATTATGTATTCATATTTAAAAATATTGTCTATTTTTACTTCCGGGTTGTCCGTGATTTGTGTGCCGTTATTAGTATTAAGAGTGTTACTAGCTTTAAAGTTAGATTTGTATATTTAAGAATTCGTGAGGGTACATGCTCTTTAAGCGCTGTAGAACTGGGTAGGAATCCCAAGTAATTGAGTATTTTGATTTTGGGGTCTTATGTTAAATGTTCCATTGAGAAAACTTTTTATAACCGCTTCGTCTTTTGTTTGAGTAGGATGACTCCGAAGACAATTGAATATTTGGGAGCTCAAGAATAAGTTTACGGTTTTATTATATATTTGTTGGCGCTTAGAAAAACAGAAATTCCCTATTTATTGTAAGTATTTCCGTATTGTTTGAGGGCGCTATCTGTCAATGAAGAAATAATCACTTTTATCGCTTCATTAGGTACGCTTTGTTATAGAATAGCTCTCCTGACAATGAAGAAGTTTCATCAATTTTTTTTTTTTATAGTCCCACATGTGCCCCATACGGGGATCAAATATCGAAAAACGAATGATACGAAGGCATTATAACCATTTGTTTCTATTTTTATATTCCTTTATATGGTATAAACGTTTTATTCTATGTAAAACATTAATAAATGTGCAAGCCGACCGGTATATATTTCCTCCTTTTGATTGTGTTATGTAAACACTTTTTGTGATTGAATAGTATATTTCTTTGGTAGGATGTACGATTAGACGAGATTACTAGAGAACGGTTCGAATAGCTCGTATCGTTAACTGTTGCTTATTACTTATATTCATTTCGATATAGTATATTTCAATTCCGAATATATTGTTTGATTCTGTGTAATTGTGCAAAGACGACAAATAAATGTAACAATGTTTTGTCATGCCCTCGTATATAAATAATAGTTTGTTAGTATAATTCAAATCGCAGTGAGCACATTTAATTTTTGTTTACTGCTTCATTCGCATTTTTGACTGTAACCCGTTCGCACTCTATTTTATTCTAATAAGTATAGTTAGCTTTAGAAGTTTGAGAGTATTTTCCATTTCAATTTTATTAAGTAAAAAAAAATAAGGGTTACAAGTGTCATATTTATTCATAATACTCAGTTTAGTATTATACACATTTAGTTTGCTTTTATACAAGAGATTCTGTTTTTATATATTTAAGATAACCAGGTATTTATGTATATTTGAAATTTTGGCATATAATCTTATATGGACTCACCCCCTGATTCGCTTCTCCCGATGCATATTGCCCCCTTTTTTCGCCTCCTTTGCGAGCAAGACGTATCACTAACACTTCACTATACTAGAAATACGATTTCTAGGCATTTTTCTTCTTAAAACCAAAAGAAAGAACCGATTTACGGATTCTTGCTTGTCACCGACCGGTACAAAATTGTAATGACGCATCAAGGCGATGCATGAGCTCGAGCGGCTAGCCAGGGTCGGCTGAATCACCATGTTTTTAGATAACTTCTTTAAAAATTGTACCGATTGGGAAAAAGTTGTATACTACAAAGTGTAATGAGGGATGGCGGAGATGCGAAGGATAATTATTACTATATGCCATCTAATAATTGGATCTGCTATACCACTAACAATCAGGGCCGGACGCAGGGATGTGAGGGCCCGGGGCAAAGAAAAAAGTGGAGGCCCTTCCAATCAGTAAATATCTATTGATAAGTTTTACATTTGAAAAACAAATTTCCACTATTAGAATACATTTTTTTGTCATTGTTATACAATTTTTGAATCCAAGGATGTGTGGAGGCCCTCAATATGTGGGGGCCCCGCGGCTTGCGCCCCTGTTGCCCCGCCGTGAATACGGCCCTGCTAACAATATTTGTGTTTACTTTATTGCACTCAGATATGTCCCAAGAAAGTTTATTCAAAAGAGTCACTTTCCTCTCAAAATATCCTATTAAGTTTTTAGCATTCGAGCTTTCAAATGTGTCGGCATTTTTAAAGATCGTTCATATAGCTTTAGCGTTCTGTCTTGATCTGAGTCGCCTAACCTAACCCTACTTAATGTTTGACTTTGTTATCGTTATTTTATACTAAAAGTTTAGTTAGTTTTTCTCGAAATGAATAGAAATGTATGCGTTTCCTTTTGCATTTGTTGATCTAGAAAGATATTATCATCGTGTAATCCTTCTTTATTATCAAGTGATCAAGATGACGAAAATGAAATTCCTGTTAGAATTAACAACTATGTTGAATATACAACTCCTGGATTGGCAGAAGACCAGTTTCAGCAACATTTTAGGTTATCTAGGTGAGTGTTTGAGAGTTTATTATCACCTATTCGTAATAAAATTACAAAAGTTTCAATTATTGGTCGAAACAGGATGGCTACAGAAAGACAACAATTAGCTGTATTCTGGATGCACAGTAAGTAAAATAAGTCAATTTGCTATAGTACTTAATTATGTATAATTGATTTTTTGTGTATTTAATTTATGTTAATTGAACTTTGTATACAAAATATTAAAAGAAAAAAATTAAAATAATTATACTTACTTTAAAAATATTTACTTTTTAGATCTGTAGGAGGACGCTTCAATATGGGCAGACCATCGCTGTCAGTTGTTTTTTTTTAGAATCATTAGAGCCTTAAATAAAATGGCACCAAATATACTTTCGTTGCCTAATAATCTAAATGAAGTCAAAGAAGAATTTTACAAAATCGCTGGAATTGAAGGCGTAATAGGAGCAGTTGATCGTACATTTATACAAATTCAAGCTCCAACTACTAATCCAGAAGTCTGCAAAACAAGAAAATGCAATTATGCTATAACATTATAAGCAATGTGTGATCACTGTATGCAGTTTACTGATTGCTATGTTGGCTAGCCAGGCTCTATTAGTGACACTCGAATTTTTCTTAACAGTGATATATACAGAAGTAATACCCGTAATATTCCAAGCTACTTTCCCAATAATGAATTCATTGCAGGCGACTAGACCTATTGGTTCTTTCTTGTTGTCTCGCACCATATATAAATAGAAATGGATTAACAGATGCACAAATAAATTTTAACATTAACTTATCACAAATACGCCAAATAATTGAACGATGTTTTGCCTTGTTATTTGGGCGATTTAGGAGATTAAAATTCCTTGACATGAATAAAACTGAATTCATACCATGTGTGGTATTAGCATGTACGGTTTTACAATACGTATGTGCATGAAGATGATAATTTCATTGAAGAATATGTTTTAGAAGGATGATGCCCTATGTAGCAGACGTTGACAAAAAAAATTTAAATTTTTACAATGTAAACTTTCACTAGCAAGTCTTTGAAAATGTTAGAGAGGTCAAATTTGTAACAGATTGTTTAAAATATAATGTTTATGAATTCTGATTTAGTTAATTTTATTTATTATCATGAAATCTAGTCCTAAACAAGTTTACAGAATAAATGTACTGACCATATTCCGTGATATGTAAAAGAGCCACTCGTGCGTTATTGTCTAACTAGGGAATTTATAACAAGATTACAATAGATTTTGTATTAGCAATATTTTTATTGTAACAAAGTACCTACAGTAAAATACATTTCTGAAGAGCCATTTAAAAACGTAAATATCTAATAAACTAAACAGAACAAATAATGACTTTTACGAACTATATAGACTCATATGCATCTCTAGAGCAAAAAAAACAATAATAGTTATCATATACAGTCCATAGAAAAAGTGCCTAGAAATATAAAAACTTTCTATTACATAATATAGTTTGAGTTACACTCTTGCAACATGAACTTAAATGGCAATGGCAACCAGGCTTCTGCTATACAGTTCAGTCTCATAAAGTTTTTAAAACGTATTGGACGACAACAACAATGGTAACTACACTAAGAAAATACTTGATATAATATAAACTCACCAGTACCTGCTATAGAAGGAAGTAGAATACTGAAATAATAGGTATAAACTTATTTATATTATGATACACACTATAAAAAAATTTAGCCTATTAAAACGTAGGATCAGCAAAAACCCGATCTGTTCTTGTTATGAGCCACATGAAAATATAAATCACTATCTAGTATTTCAATATACTACAGTTAATATACTTCAAAAGTAAGAATATAAATAACGATAACTAACTCTAGCTTAAAATCAGCATAAATCATTTGCACATACAATTATTAAAATTTATGCAATTAAAATAAGTATGAGGTAAATTCAAATAACATTCTGTTATTTATTAATGCTCTAATTCTGACCAAAAAATAGGCCACCCCAAGGAGTAAATGCATTCTATTTTTAAACCTAATCTAATATCAATTCAACTAAAGTACATTTTTAATTTAAGAGTTCATAAATGTAACAATGAAGGAATATCCGCTAAATTGAAATCAAATCTATCTAATACTCTAAAACGGAGTTTTATCCACAATACCCAAACAGAATTATTGCACTCGACGCGAGTTTCGCCAACCATGTTAGCATCATCAGGAGATGATTAAACAGTTTTAATCATCTCCTGATGATGCTAACATGGTTAGCGAAACGCGCGTCGAGTGCAATAATTCTGTTTCGGTATTGTGGATAAAACTCCGTTTTAGTGCATGTTGCCGAAGGTTCCAAACCCCAACATAAATCTATCTAAGGTAGGCATTTTTACACTATATCCAATAGTTTTCTAAAAAACCTTTCAAAACTTTATTTGGCTCTCTATTGCATATTCAAGTTTTCTTTGTATCTCCTTTCTATAGCTTCATTTTTTTTTCTCATATTTTTTTTTTCTGTGCTCGCCCTGGATTGTGTTCCCTTTCGTGAGTTCTATCTACTGCTACCTCTAACAGTTGTTCATCATCTTCCGAAAATAAAATTAATTTAAATATTTGTAGTAACAGCTAGGGCGGCAGAAGGCTAGGGCATCTCTACAAACTAGAAAATAAACAATCTCTCACTCAAAACTTTTTATCTCGAAGCCTCAAACAAGTGAATAATAATTGTTCTGTTTTGCCCCATACCCGGCCAATCATCCAAACTAATGTTTTTTTTTTAACAAATACATCAACAACAAATAATAGGATCAAGAGTGATTTGTTTTTAAAACTGTATAACAAAGGAGGTATTATTAGGTAGTAATGGATAAATACCACAGAATCTAACTACTCAAAATATTCAAAATGTATGGCGCCACTACTATATCCTTCATGTTATGTTTTTTATGTACCATCATTTCAGATACTTTATTCGACTTTTACCTGCAAATAGCCAATTTTTTCAGAAATGACTGTATAATATCTGATCGTTCCTGACGGAAGTCGATTGAAATTTCTTGCAATTAGATTTTATTAATCGAATCAATTTTAGGGAATGGTCTCTCGACCATTTTGTATCTTTCTTGATTTTGCTTTCCATGGTAGTTTGACATTTCATTTCACTTCCAATCTCATTGGAGTCACTAGTGTCTAAGCTTGACCTAAATCTAACTAAAACATATATGTGTTCTTACTTACGCATTATTTCATATTAATGCCTTGATAAGTCTGCCTCCACAAATACTGACAATGCCTTCAATGGAGAACTGCGCAAATCGTAATTTTGTTTTGCTTTTTTTTCAAATATAGCTTTTTCATATTCAGTGCATTTTGCGGGATTACTGATTAGTTTTGGTAAAACATAACTTGCGTCTGTATAGCCTTCCGATCTTAGCTGCACCTAAGCTGCATAGCCTATAATTGCCGGGCTAAAGTTACCCCTCAACTCTTCTGTTTTTCGTCTCTTAGTCGTTTCACTCAAGTCTGGAAAGGCTTTTGCTGGCCTTCCTGAACTCGCACTAGGCTTAGGAATTCCAAACCGCCTTGTAACCATGACTTATATTTTTGCAAAAATCTTTCTTCGATGTAATGTGCAGCCAACCATCGTCTTTTAAATTCAAATTTCTGTGTTATAAAAAGTTGTTCTTCACCAAAATATTTTTCAATGGACAGAAGATACAATCTATGTTGTTTACAAGAACGAAATATTTATAAAAACATAGCTTTTGTAGTTACTCATATATATATTTTTAATTTTCTCGAAAAGGGGAAAATATGTGGAGAAGTTTTTTTCACTATACGAAACTACAATCTTGTAGAATATTTGTGCTGTGAAACTCATTGCATAATTGTGCCTGGACGTAAATTTAATATCTTAACAAAAACAATAATTTAGATAAAAATTTAAAGGTTGAACAAAGAGCACAAAGCATCTAAAAACTGAAAATCACTCCGGGGTACATAAAACAGTTTGTTTTATAAAGTTAAATTTATATATTAAAATTGGAAAAATATATTGTATACAACATATCGGGAAGCACAAATTTTGTTTAACTCTCGTCGTTACACAAAATAGTATTTTTTCCAACTGGTTGCATAAATATTGCAGCATCCCCATATTCAATTTTGAAGTTGCATCCAACTGCTACAGGATTTTCCTTTCTACTATTTCTTTCGGTACATTGGCATTTGCACAATGCCGCGGTTTTCTTTCCTCTTTACTATGTAATTCAGTAGGCTTTTCCTGTATATTGACATTTTAAAATTATATAATGATAATAAAACTGACTCAGCATTTTATTTTGGCCACATATAATACAAAAGCATTCTCTTTTTTCTTCTTATCGTGCGCGTGCCTCGTGCCTATCCGTTGGATGTCGGCGGCTAACTTGGCGGTTATTATTTTATTGGCTATTTAATACATTTCATGTAAAATAAAATACTTGCAATATTTATTTTTTAAACCATGACAAGGATAATATATTAAGACCGATTTTTTTGAACACAGGTAATTGGATACTGCTATGGGTTCAGTCAGATACTTATTAGTTTCCTCTGCGTTGGTCTTGCTAAACGTCTGCAGTCTCAATGAAGCAGCTCCTCAGTTTCCCCAGCGCGGGTTCCAGTCCTCTGCCAAAGTAGATGAATCACCTCAACCGGTAAGTTTCATTAACCCTTAACCACAGAGATCTTGTTAGATGCGCGTGGACACATACCTACATCCAGTAATTTTTACGGGTTATTTTTCAGTCTTAGTTTTACTTAACCCAGACCAGATGCTAAAATGTGTCAAATCCTGTTGGGTCTGAATGACGTCACCGCGTCGAACTTACGCTACCTGCACCATCGCTTAGCAATGGTTATTTAAAGACGCTCGAAAAGATTGCAAGCACCAATAATAGAACTATTATTTAATGCGGAGACAAAATATGAAAAAATAATATTAGTCTAGATTAAAACTATGTGGATTTTTGCGAAATTTTTTTTTTTATGGCAGTGACACACACACTAAAGGAAGATCCTATGGCGCTCGACGAGCGGTGCGAAGATGTTGATTGACACGGTTCTTGAATATTTGTAGGTTGTAATTAGTGGGAAACAGATGTCCTGGAAGTGAGTTCCACAGTGATGCAGTGCGCCAGACAAAGGAGTTCTGGTAGGAGTTGCCAGGGGCGGGATTATGCGGGCCAAATCCTGGGAACATCTGCCGTGAAAATATCTGTAAAACAGAGACATCTCGGCCTCATGTCTGCGATGTTCCAGACTATCCAGATTCCTGGTCAACTCCGGATCGCCGACGAGACGCACAGCCCTCTTCTGAATGGAATCCAGCAGCTTTAGGGTATGCTTTGGTGCGGCACCCCAGATATGTGAGCAATATTCTAAATACGGTCTTATTTGCGCTTTGTACAGCAAGAGCAACTGCTACGGTGTATAGAGTTTTTTGTTGCGAAATAGCGCACCAAGCTTCTGGGAGGCTGATTTTGCGATGTTAGCAACATGGTCATGCCATGACATTGCTGTTGACCGAGACACCCAGCAGCCCGATTGACGAGGATGAAGGAATGGTCGATCCTGCCATAATGATGTCAGGGCCCGCTGTATTGGTCCTCTTAGTAAACGTTGCTGCTTGGGTCTTTGCTGCATTGAACTGGACCAAATTTCGGTCGCCCCAAGTTTGAACTTCCTCCAAGTCTTGATTAGTTGCTGTAATCTGCTCCTGTCTGCGGTGATGAGTCTCAGTCACTGGTAAGGGTTTTTTTGATCTAAAGTGGGAGACAAGGGTACTGTCATCTGCAAAACTGTAAACAGGATTATTCGTTTCGATTAGCAGGTCATTAATATAGATGAGGAACAGAGTTGGTGAAAGTATTGCGCCCTGAGGCACGCCCGCGTTGATGGTGAATGTGTCCGAGATGTGTCCATCGACTGCAACGTGTAGGGATCGGTTCTTAAGGAAACTGGCCGGGCCAGCTGCAGAGAGAGGCGGGCAGTCCCAAGGACGGCAGTTTGTTGAGCAGTCCGTCACACCAAACTCTGTCGAATGCCTTTGAAATATCCAACGCAATCGCTCGAGACTCTCCGTAGTTTTCAATTGCCCTACTCCATATATGAGTGACATAGGCCAATATATCTCCTGTCGATCTCTCTTTACGAAAGCCGTATTGATTATCGCTGATTATTCTGTTGCTCTCGAGGTATCTGAGTAGTTGCTGGTTGACTACACGTTCCATGACTTTGGAGATTATTGGAAGCAAGGCAATTGGGCGATAGTTTGAGGGCGTGGTTTTTTTGCCTTTTTTGGAACAGGTTGCACTCGAGCGACTTTTCAAGAGGATGGGTAAATCCCTTTTCTGTAACAAAGAGAAAAAGCCTGGAAAAACGGGTGTTAGTTCGTTGGCGCAGTTCTTTAGCACGATGGCAGGTATTCCGTCCGGTCCTGATGCCTTTTGCGTATCTAGTTCTTTAAGGATTTTGCGAATATCACGGTGAGAAAACTTGACTTCTGCCATGGTAACGTTGATGTTCGGTATAGTGGGGAGAGTTTTGCCCTGGGGCACGTTAAGGTAGAGTGCGATGAAAACATTTTGGCGAGCATGTTTGCTTTTTCCTTGGCTGTAGTCGCCGTGATGCCACGTTCGTCCGTCAAAGGTGGGAGAGACGTTTTTGTAAAGTTGTTACTTACTGCCTTTGCTACCGACCAGAAATTCCTGGAGCCACTGGGGCATTGCAAAAGTTTATTCCTGATCCTTTGATTGTGTTTGTCCTTAGTTTCGTCGATCACACGCTTGCACTCGTTTCTCGCTTCGATAAAATAATTGCGATTTTCAGCGGTCTGATTTTGCTGCCAGTACTTATAGGCTTGCTGTTTCCTTCCTACAGCTCTTTCGCAACTTTTGTCGAACCAGGGCTTTCCTTTTGATGGTAACTTGATGAAATTTGGGATGTATGCTTCCATTCCTGAGGAGATTACTTGCATGGTCTCTTCGCAGCAGTCTGACGGGTCGTCAGTGGCAAAGCAGACGTCGAGCCAAGGAAAATCTAGGTAGAACTGCCCTAGATCGTCCCACTTTGCAGAATTGTAATGCCAGATTTTGCGAGGCAATGGTGGATCCTTCTGTATGGGTGGCAATTCACAAACCGTTTACTTTTGGTACTCCCACGTCTTCTTCTATATGTCTGCAATGGATCCTTCTGTATGGGTGGCAATTCACAAACCGTTTACTTTTGGTACTCCCACGTCTTCTTCTATATGTCTGCAAGATATCCCTGGGGTGGATTCGACTGATGCCAAAATATTTATTTCAGTTTCCCTATTTCTTTTTCTATAATTTTTCAGTCTAGGTTTATTAAATAAATCATATCGAATAGATTGTTTTGTATTTTGCAAAACTGCGCTGAACTTTGTTTATTTCTACGATTTTTACCACATATTTTATGGTTTTATTGCTACAGTATTTAGCTAATATTCAAGTATTTAATAAGTTTTCCACCATTTCATCTTCCTGTTCCTCGTCAAGGATATCTAAAATCGTCATCAGTCTCTCGTACACTCGTTCTATGCTACTTTCGCTGCTAGTACTTTCCTGGCTTCGACACTGGGTTTTTAAGCTTGGCTATTTCTGAAGGGCACTTCTTGATATATTCTAACATCTGATCTGCATCTCTATACGTGATTGCTTCAGCACCTGTCGCAACACGTTCTCATTTATGCCTTTAACGTCTATGGAATTCTCTTTCACAGTTTCAATTAGGGGTCTTCACATGAGACATTTGTTGATCCAGATTGCCCCTCAAATTTTTCTCAGTCGTGCTTTTAGGTGAAGCATTGCTTGGCTTTGCATCTAATATATCTCTGCTCAGAATTTCGTTATTACCATTTGCTTCATTAGGCCTGCACTGGTTTCCTTTATATTGTCATATCTTTTAATGGTTCGAGATGGTATTTTTCTTTTGGAACAACTTTCGGATTAAAATGATGTAGACCAGCTGTTTTAAATCTATTCTTAATAACAACTGGGCTAATATTGTTCTACATTTTCCGCTCTTTTTCTGAAAATATTTTATTTTGCAATTTAACTCCTTGATTGCTTCTTTGCCAAGTGACTAATTCTTCATCCTATGGTGTTTTAAAAGACCTAAATGCAGCAATGTTGAAGGGCTGCAAAAGGGTAGAAGTATGCGGCGGAAACTTGAAGATCGTTATGCCATTTTCCTGTGAAAGATTTGCAACTCCATTGTTTACGTGCATACTGTGCCCATCATATATAAATGTAGTCGTAACCCACTCACATTAGAAATTAACGTTTTCTTAATTAAATTGACTAAAATATCACTCTCGATCCAACCATTACTGCTGGCACCGTACACTAAATTTCTGGCCGCATACGTTTTTGTCCTTAAAGACAACTAAACGGGGCGCTTAATCACCAACAGCATTTAAAGCAGAAAAAATTGTAATGTTGTCTCTTCGGAGGCTAGTGGTTACACGGCAACAAGCTGCATCTCTCGCACCTACTACCTTTCGTTTATATGAGACTCATCTTATCTAAATGCCAGATCTGCTGTGGAAGATCATTTAATTTTAAGTTATTTGAAATAGGCTAAAATACTCATTGACTGCAAAAGGATCGGTCATTTTCTTTCGTGAATATTTTAACACATGGGGCTTTTTAATTGAAAGTTTATGTCGTGGTTTAAAATTAATAAGCCAGTCGGAACCTGGCATATATTTTTTTAAAAGGAGTCTAAGTTAGTTTTGTTACGTACTCAGCTACAATAAATAACACTTCTTTCCTTGGAAGATCAAACACCCATTTCTCAAGTGTTTTAAGACCATTTTCCAAAATCCTTTTATGTTAGAAAATTGCCAAGTTCCTTTCCAGCGTTTCACTTTTTGAAAGTGAAAGGGTTCTTTTAGCATAATCATACAATGTTGATTTTAGAATTTCATATATTTTTTGCTGCTGTGTGAAGGGTTATTAATCATTTTCCTAATTTACTAATGACACTCGCAAGTCGCAAGGTCTTCTTTGGAGTTGCTATTGCCTCTGTTGGATTTTCTTATATATTTTCGGATCACCTTCAAACCTACAACAAAAATTAGTGCTGTAAATGCATGTAACTATGGTCAATATCTCAAAAACAGCAATTACGCCACTGTATTCTGCGTAAAGAGTTCTATGAAGGCCAGTTTTCATTTTTTCGATAAGTGAATAACGAGCTGAGATACGAGGGGTAACCGAAAATACAACACTAATCTGTTTGTGGCATTTTTACTTTGATAAAAAAATAGCGCAGTGTCGCGAAAGTCGCGTATTTGGAACTCTACCTATAAGCGTAAGCGTACAACACACGAAAACAGAACACCCGGTACATCGTAAAGTATATAATTTTAACTTTATATTATCGAATATTTCTTTTTCTTAACTAACAATAACAATTTTTTAGGGCTTCTCAGATAGATACTCTGTCCGTAATAGGTCGTATGGAAAATCTTTAGATATTTATTTATCTCTGGGTTGTATCTATTAGCGCTTTTTTATTGGATTGGTATGCGCTGTTTTCGGTTTTCTGTTTACTTGCTTTCATTTTGGTTAGTTTACAAATAATTGATAAAAACATTTCCTATGGCTGGGAATACTATTGAATATTAAAGAAAACAGCAGGTTTTATTTTATATTTTGATTACAATAAAAGCTAGCAGGTTTCCTATTCGCTGCTTAGGTATAAACAAACATAATTAATTTGTATTTAATTTGCTTTATTTATTTTAAAGATATTAATATAACTATTGCAGTAGCATAAAAAGTATATCAACATTCGTGTTTTTAATATTAAAATAAAAAGTAAGGAAAAACCTTGGAGAAAATCCATACTATTTATATTATTAGATAATAATCTAATTTACTTATACTTTATTTCTTATTTAAAATAAAACAAAAAATCTGAAAAGTTTTGAACAACTCAAAAGAAATTAATAAAACATAAAATATGCAAAAAAGGAATAAAATCAAGGGGAAACAAAATTCTTATTTTAGAAATAGAATAATTGGCATTAAGGAAATTTAATTGTTCTGCTTTTTTAATGTCCAATTTGTTTCTTCGGTCCTCAAAGTGCCTCTCGTAGGGTACTGATGTCGCTAAAGCACAAAATTTCTCTTGCATCACAGCACTTAAGTTGGGAAAATTGAAATGTTGCTCCCGCCAAAATCTTA
>JAEQML010052742.1:0-41804 GCA_016904865.1 Pissodes strobi
TAGACATAATATAAACTCATAAGTAGTGTATTATAAACATTAAATTTACAAGCCCTATTTACTATTTATGTCCTTTAAAATAAATTATTATTATTATAACTCACTCAGTACAATATAATAAACATATTTAGCCTAACCGTAATAGTTATTTAGTTAAATACGCGTAAGTATAAATAATACTTGGATTAACAATTACTGCGCATTCAGCATTCGTACATGTCATATTACTCACGATAGTCCGTAATATAAAATTATCTACATTCAGTATAGGGCAAGAAAAAGAAATGGCTATCATAATCGTATAAATTGTGAATAATTTTTAACTGGAATATTTATAACGGTTCTTTGCATTACTATGTTGTTTAATACTAAATACCATTATTGGTATAGGGCAATTCAGGCTATTTCAATGCATTTTGGCTGCTACAAGTCATTAAACTAAGTTTCTGTGTTGAAATCGTTAATCTCTCCGGTTTTTTATCAACTGCATGTAGTTGGCTTAACATTTATTTTCGGCCTTATCCTAATACCTTATGTAGATAATATATATTATGGTAGAGTACCCGAATATCGTCCAGTGCTGTAAATTCGTCACCCCAGACAGCGTGACAATCTTTCGAGAACAGTAGGAAACTCTATAAAACTATTCTGTTGCTTTGTTATGTTGATTTACGCCATAATTTTTCAAAAGTATTTTTTATGAGAGCTTGCTGCAGTGCCAACATAGATTTATACAGCTATATCGATGCCTCACGGTAAGGTTTATATAATTATATAACGATTGATACTTACTGATTATTACCTGAAAATGTCCTTCCTTTGTCCATCTGTCTCAGTCATTGTCAGAAGCAGTCGCCATATTTAATATAAGTTTAGTCCCAAATCCGCCACCCTTGAAACTCTTAAATTCATCCATCCAAAAATGTTCAATGTAGGTGAAAGAAATATAAGTGCGGTGCAAGCCAAGGCTACTACAGTAATTTCCTGCAAAGGGAAAAAGCAAGTCCACAAACTTAAGTTTCCTGAACGTGGCTGCACAATGATAACCTGTATGTCAGTCAGTATATTCTACCTTTACCTTTGTATCCGCAGAAAAGATAGCAGAAAGTACTGCTTGATGGAGCTCTTCCAGTATAAGTAGAGGATGCTCGGACTCAGGTTGGACCACTGGTCCACTGTTTCTCAAATTGATTGAACCATTTCCATTGTAAAGCCTTCAAAACAGAAGCCAGTAGTGTTTATGGTCACTCCACACAAGAAATGGAGAAGTTATGGACCATGCAAGAGGGGCAGGAATATTTATAGTTTGGGTAAGTTTGGGTTATAGTTAGCCTTCCTTCTCATTAAAAATAAGCTACAGCTTCTAGATGTAGCATTTATGTATTTTCTGAAAGCTCCGTACGCAAGGGCTATAGAACAATGATTGGTCGCTAACCCAATTAAAATTGTGAGGAAACTACCTTCAATGGATTTAGACGAACTGGAATGCATCTGTTTAATGCTGATGTTTTTCAAGGGCATTAATTCATAGCTAGACACTTTGAAGAGCAAGACTTGCTTGAAAATGGAAATAATGATGGTAATTAGAATGCTTTAGCTTCATCTCAAGTCGTCAGTCCAAGAGACATCCAGGAAACTTCAGTAATCCCGCCTTCCACATCGTCCAAAGCGGAATGACAGCAGGAACTCTTCATAAGATATCTTTAACAAACTCTATGGAAAAGAAACAAATGGCGGAGGAACGTCGGAAGAAATGATCGCAATTAAAGGCCAAGAGACATCTTATTGAAGAAAAAAATCCGCCTGTTGTGTCGTCGGCAAAACCTCCCAGGAAGAAAACAAAGAAATATCAATCAAGTTCAAGCAATAGTATGGATAAAACACCAGTTTCACTGATAATTACCGATGACGAGGATAGTTCAAACGTTGAAGTTACGCCACGTATAGTTTCTGGAAAGCGTTTCTCCAAAGAGAAGCGAGGAGAGAAATATATGGTGGTCAAAATGTTTAACGTGTTGCCACGAGATGTGTTCATCTTCAACGAAAGTAAAAAAAATTGTCTGCGATTTTTGTGCAGATTTGTAAATAGATGTAGTTTATGTAGAAAAACGTATAAATACGTTTTCAGCGCAACAAATATATTATAAAAGATCTTAATACTGTTTTTATAAAAAATCACATGAAAATATATGTATTCTTCTCATATATAACTTGGAAGTAAGGGACGAAATAATTTTAGAAAAATTAAAATTTATATTTTATTATTATTAATTGTTTTTTGTTAAGAAATATTTATTTAGTAGAATTATACTAGCAGCACTACTAACAATGGAAATGAATTCCCTAAATCAACTTTTTTAGTTATGTTCAGCTCTGCAAATATGTTCAAATTTTAGCAAATAAACATTTAGCATAGGGGGACGATATTCGGGCACATAAAACTAAATTAAAGTTGCAAATTCATTTGAAAATGCATGCGGTAAAAAAATTTTTCTTTAGTTCCTATTTTTTAAAAGTGAATCATTGAAATATTGAGCATATAATAATGAGTATCTTAAATACTCACATTTAAGATTTATTTTCGTAGTCAGTTGGTAACTTTCTACTACGCGAGTTTTTAATACATTTACTTATCTATCACGTCATCTAGTAAATATTTTAGGTTTAGTAGTGTCTTCGTGGTTCACTTCAGAATTATTTAAAATATGTGTAGATGATTTGACGACGCGTTCCGATATTAAAGGTAAATATGATATAACCGCTTTTCTTCTTGGAAGTATTCTATTTATTGTAGACTAATACCTTAAGAAAAGGATAGAATTTATTTACCTTCACAGTTTTCATTAATAAACAAACCCTGCTTAATTTTTCAAAATTGGCATGATCGGTTTTTTAATTTACCTCAACAAATTATTCAAAGTATAAACACTGAATTAATATGTCCTTAGTTGATTTTTCTTAAATGATTTGATGATTTGACTTATTTGAGATATATTAATATATCGCTTAGACTCTAGAGATACGTTATCGCTTTCTACCAAATCGTGACGCTATAGTATACAAACTGTTCAACAACTGAAGCGCTCTAGTGTCTTGATCTTCTTCCTTCAAATGCGGGTCAACTAGTTGCCTAAAAACGTTATTTTCGACGTTCGTGGCTTTGATATTACTTGAACTTGCTGTTGGTGCACTTTCAGACACTTTCAAAGACTCATTATGTTCCGTTAGAATGCCTGTTTGACGGTTGCTAGCGGAAAGTCCAAGGTCCTCGGTGATGTTGGCACCGCATTCACTGATAAGAAGTAATATGAGACGTTTGGTGAGAGGATTAGTTTCGATCTCCTTCATACGGTCCAAGAATTCGCCCTCGGAGGTGTTGAGTTTTTTGAGGATTCGGTGCAATCGGTTATGTTCGTCGGACTGCGTGTGGTTCATGAAGTCTATCAAAATTCCGTGAACCTGGAAGATATGAAATTTTTTTTAAGGAATTTTAACATGCATTTGTGTTTATGTGATACTTTATAAATTTGACAATATTAATATATTGAAGAATAAAATAATATATCGTGTAAGCCGCTTTATTTTGATGAAGGAAATAACATTTAGACACAATCTATGTTAAGTGTATTAGAATCATATCATCATCTATTATCTGTTTGGAGTAATTTTAATCATTGTCGCTTAATTTCATCGATTACTTTTATGAATTTGGCTCATTATTTGACATAATATATCAAAACCTTCTAACAACAGCTTCCAAACTGCTTAAGATATTCAATCTTTGGTTGTGATCAATTGCAACGATGTATTACAACTCTTATAAATGGAATTAAATTCGGAATTGTAATAAATAAAACGGATGTAAATGAAGTTATTATTATTAACCCAAGCTGTTAGTCCAGAAATCAATACCTACGTTTTTGCTTCTAATATATATAAACCGACAAAATTAACGGAATGGGCAAATTTTACCTCAAGGCCTAACATCAATTTCCTCTGGAACCTTTCACTCGATTCCGATTTTTTTGAGTTATAGCTTGATTATTCAGGAATGTAGTGGACTTATGCCCAGTTTCTTAAAGTAAGGATAACTTTATTCTTCAAATATTTCCTATGACAACGATTATTAATACAATTGAATCGTTTATTATTAAAAGGGCATATATCCAGATTTCAGCGAAAATGAGATATTGATTGCAATTACTGCTTAAAACCTACACCTATTTGGCGTTAAAACGGCACATATCCTCCTTTACTCTGTACGATTTTAAAGGCGAAGGAAGATATCGTTTATTTTTAAAAGGGCTCATGTCCCGGACTTGTGCCCCTTTAATAATAAAGACATTAGGAACTCTCTTCCACTTTTTTTACTCCCGCCCGCGCATATTTACACAGTACATCTTGGCACCATCTTTAATAGCTGATGTTTAAAACGAGTAGACCGAATCTATACACCACTACAATATTCGAGCATCATCGATAAATCAATTACCCTGGACAATAATGACATAATTTCGGATTTCAATAAGTAGTGGCCTAAGTATCTCAAAAAGTTTGCAACACCAGCGAAACTGCAGTCAGGAAAAAGGCGTACTTTATTCAAAATCTCTGAATACTAATTTTTTGAGACGGATGATGGACTCCTCATAACTCCTAATACTATCAAAGGCTTAATAAGCACCACGTTTAAGCTAACTCGACCCAATGCGCAGAATATGGATTTTGCTAAAAGAAAAATCTTCCCGGAATGAATCCCATTAACGAAAAAAAAACGGTGATATTAAAAAGGTACTCCAATACTTACTTCCCCGAAAATTATAAAAACTTCTACGACAGCATCATCACCTGGTCAACTTCAGTCATGTCTAATGACTCATATAATGAAAATTAACGTATTTCTTTATTTACATCAAATAAATATTTTTGGTTATTGGTTGTTTTTTAGTATTAACTTCGTGTTTGTTATTAAAAGGGCACAAGTCCATAGGCTAAATTAGATGTAAAATGTCTAAAAATACTAGTGCGCTTTAGAAAAAATGTCTATAAGTGTGTTTTGATATGACCTAGTCTCAGCCATTTGCAAAATTAAAAAAAAAATGGTAAGAATAGAAGTTAGAGAGTTTTTTGTGTCTGGTGTAAAATTTGAAAATCTGGACATGTGCCCTTTTAACAATAATCGATTCAATTGTAACCATAGTAATTATAGGCTTCATAACTTTATACAATAGATATCTGATACTTCAGAAACCGGGCATAATTAACATTTTCCAACTATTTGACTTTATATTAGCCCTAGAGCACCAGACTTACTTTTCCATACGTAATCGCCAGACATTCGTAAATTTGACGAGTTTTGAAATAATGGAATATAAAATTTTAAAAATTCTTTATTTTTTTATTTTCAATAAAATAAAGCGTTTTCTAACATGTTAATAACAAAATCAAAGTAAAAAGAAATATTTAAGTTTTACTGTTTAGCACAGGCAGTACATTTATCTGAGCGATGCTGACCACAAATTGGACGATTGCACCGCATGCAATATGTGGTGGTCATTCGTTAAAGATTGGTTGGACAAAAGAAACAAACTTTACCCTTCTTTTCAAATTGAGTGGTCCTTTGTTCATGCATATCTAAATCTAAGATTTTATAAATACTCTGCCGAAGTGAGCCTTCTAAAGTGGGTATATCTTTTCTATGTCCTAACCACGGCCTTATCAAAGTATTTTTTAATTCCAACATATATTCTTGACGGGATATTGGTTTTTTATTTACCTTAGTTGTATTGGTGCAATAGAGAGCATAGGAGTTTAGTGAGGCCATATTCAACATGCCATAAAATTCAGCCAGTGGCCAGCGTGTTGTTTTAAAACTGCAATTCATGCCAACGGTAACGCCAGACTATCGTAAATTTGACGACTTCACTAGCACTGACTGCATAAGTGACACTAAAACCGAAATTACATGTGTATCAACGTAAAGAATAATAGTGGGGAGGAAGCTATTCAAGGCCACTACACGGCCTCTTGACGGAGTGTTGGTATTTTTAGGTAAATAGAATGCGCATCGTAATATTTACGATAGTCTGGTATTCTAGGGTTAGATACATTGTAATGAATCGGAGTTAGTAACCGATTCTGAGTAAATTGTTTTAACAAATTATTTCATAATTATTTAAAATTTATTCAAAAATAACTATAAATAAATTGTAAATAAATTAATTTTCGAATTAGATCGCCAAAAGAGAACATTAAAATAAAATAATAACTTTATTTTAAAAACAAAATTTAAATTGGAATTCAAGTTTTAAGAAATACCTAATGCCCAAACCGCGTCTAAAGTTAAATTATTTTGCCTAAGAAAAAAATAGGAAAATGTACAACAATAATTGTGTTTAGCTTCACCAGAACTGGAGTAAGACTCGAAGCGCAGCCGACTTTTAATTATTCTGCATTATAACGCGAAACTGGATAAACTATCTAGAAAGAATATCACCTACTAGTTGGACGCTTCACAAACAGGTCCCCCCAACACTTTGCTCTAAAAAGAAAACCTTAGCCAGGGGGCGTTTCAATTAAGAATATTCAACGAGCAAAGACCCTGGATCGGAATGGAAAAGTCATGTAAGCCAATTTAAATTACCCTAATTTGGTATTGGAATTTACAAAACATGCTAAAACGCTAATTGCTATATTAAAATTTTCTGCGACTTAGAAATTTTAAGTGTTCTTAGTAAAAACATTTTTATAGCTGCAGGTTCTAATTCCAGATTTTTCTAGGAGAAAACAAGCCGTGAAAGAAGGTATAAAAGCTAAAAAATCTTTGGGAAATAGTTAGTCAGAAAAGAATCTTCACGCGACTTAGAACGTTACTCTGCCCAAAAACATATGGTAATTCGGGAAGTTTAGTAAAAAATTTCAAGAATGTTCAAATGGTTAAACACTTTTGACCAACTCGTGAAAAGCATCTCTAAGCGCCAGAGTTCCGTGGAAAGTAAAAAGTAGTTAAGAAAAGTCAAATGGTCGTGCCCGGAAAAGTACTATAGGAAACCCTGCTAGAAATTCGTCATTCGTCGTGAGAAAGGGTGGTCTAAAATCTATTAAGGCTTGGATTGCGCGTTACGGATTAACATTAAGATATAGAAAGTAGGTTTAGCTGTAATTCATAATGATTAGAGTACCTGTAATTACAGAAACATAACTGCTGTATATTCTTGATATTTTTATGAACCTCTCATTAAAACTCAGCGCTATTGCCAATCTGTATTTCATTTATTAGGGAGTGTAGAATTTTCTCACCATGTTATCATATTGAAATTAAGCTCGGGGTATAGTTTGATGCAAAGTAAATCACAGCGGGATAAGTATTAATAATGCTACTTAGTTTTCTAGTTATTATGTCTATTATGAACTTTTAAACACCTTGGTCATACCAGAATTTGAATGAATACATTTTAATGTAGATATGTTCTATATTGTTATGTTGGATTAATGTTTACCTTACAAATGCCTCTTCTCCACTTATTCATAAAATAGAGCCGCTTGCTCTGGCTCCAGGGTGTAAACAGCACAAGTGCTAATTTAGTGACCCTAACGAAGCTGAGGAACCTAAAGGAACCGGGAAAAATGGTCGTGTTTAAATTTTAGATTCGTTCGTTTCTGACAACGGGGGCAGATTTGTTCCTCGAAACGTCGACCGTTTTTCCAGTTTCCTTTAGGTTTTGCAGCTTAACATTCCCTTTAATAGCTGAATGAATTGGTAACCAGTTGTGCAGCTAGCCAAATCTACCTAGGGTTTTAGTGCGAATAAAAGACCAAGACTTACTTGTGTTGTATTCAAGGCAAGTGGTGATAGTTCTCTCAAGTCATAGCTGATTTCCGAATGGGGCTCCGTTAAACCTGGGAGAACATCTGGATTAAATAATTCTAGATCTGTAGTTTCTTCATCATTCAATGCAGTGCTAATGGGGGTTGTTTCAAAATGGTCATTTACTACCAGTGGATTGACCTGTAAGTCACACAAAATATTTATGAGAGATTCGTGTCTTCATATATTTTGGAGCAAGCTTTCATTTTAACGAAGAATTTTGAAGGAATTTAACTGATGTGGTAAAATTTGATGTTCCAAATAACAAACGAGTATCGAATTTTCAATTTTTGCTGCTTGGTTTGGGTTACAGTTAAGGTAACCCAAACTAACCCATCTGTTATTTTTGACGCCGAATTTCGATAGTTCAGGTAAAGTCTGTCAACTTCTAGCTCTTCAAATAGAGAAGTGCTCCAAATATATAATATAATATGAATTAAGTGACATTGCCCAATCATGGAAACTAAAATGTATTTATCTAAATTGCTATATCTAAAATATAGATTAAAAAGTTTTTAATGCATACCGATAAGGCTTTTTGCCATAGTTTAGTCGCTTGCGGACTGGTGGTCCAGTGATTTGGAGGTAAGTCTGTGAAACCATTTCCTTGCTTCTCATTAACCTGTACGTTGTTAAACCTTGGTACGAAAGATTGGGAGTCTGCGGTATTTAAATCAGGATTTAACGAATTTTTCACGTCTTCCTGAGTACCTTTGTTAGCGTCTGCTGCCAGAATATAGCCCCATGTAGGTGAAGGAACGGCGGGGGTGCTGGGTTTGATGTCCGCATCAGAAAAGTTGAGGAGTTCATCTTCGCTTGTGCCTGCAAACACTGAACAACGATTATATATTATATGTACTCATATCTATGTCTACTTTAGTTCTTAAGCTGCCTGACTGTGATACTACCTCATTAATTATAAGAAAAAAGCGTACCTACTTGTAAGCAATTATTTTTTTCTATTTTCGAATTCTCTTCTTAATAATAAGAAAACATACTACATATTGTACTTGTTTGAGGAGTTGAGATTAAATCAATTTAAACTGGTGGAAGATATATTGTAGTGTGGCATTTCAAAGCGAATGTTTGTTTTGTTTCTAGAAAAATGGAAGGCTCCACACGATTCTATATGAAAAATTTATTAAAATCTTCAAAACTTTCACTTTGCCGATATAATAAAAAACGATTCATAGCATCGTTTGATTCACAAAAGTAATCAAAGAAACCCTCTATCCTCTAACCATCGAATCGCAGGTATCCAACTGAGATTCTTTGCAAAGGACTCCACGTATATATCTCCAAAGTTATCCTCCACGACACTTACTTGATTCTACGTTATCACTTCCATCTAGTGGTGGTGGTTCAGTAGGTCTCAATCCCTCTAAGCTTTTCCTGAAAACTTCCGGATCATTCAGATAGCTAGATAAGGCCAAGGAGAAGTTTCGTGCCAGTTGTCTGAGTTCAGGGAGAGAAGTGGTAGGTAGAAGATCATCTTCATCACCGATAGAATTACCTGTAAATACATAGAAATAAATATTTTTATTGATCCTCTATCTATAAGCATTAGATAGAAATATGATATGAGTACGTCTATGAAGAGATTGTTCTAAAATGCGATAGACAACTCATCTCATCGTGGAAAGCTGCGTAAATTAAAACCATTGAGATAATAAAATCAATGTTGCTCAAATTTCAAGAGAATGGTATATTCCTTTCGGAAGAAACAGTGCAGTAGATATGTAATGGTTCTCCTGCTGCAATCTGGCTTACGTTTCCATGTAAACCTTCATATGGAAATCTAAGGTCGGATGAAACATTGCAGTAAATATGCAATGGTTCTCCTGCCGCAATTTCACACCCTCATGTAACATTCGTAAGAAAACCTAAGTTTGGAAGAAACATTGCAGTAAATATACAATGGTTCTCCTGCCGCAATTTCGCTCACGCCCCATGTAAACATTCATAAGAGAATCTAAGGTCGGAAAAAACATTGCAGTAGATATGCAATGGTTCTCCCGCCGCAATTTTGTTCACGTCCCCATATAAACCTATCTAAGTTCCACACTGCATTTCAAAGCCACCAACGCCTAAGTCTTAAGAGTGACCCCACGCACACCATAAGTTCCCGGCAGTGACATCATTAAAATTCTGCCACTTGGACCGTGTCATCATAGTGGCGTTAGTAAACTGGTTAAGTCAGGGATCTGCGAACTGGTCCATCATACAAAATCGGTGAGCTCATCCTACATCCAGAATCTGTGAGCTAACCTTGCATTTATGAATCCTATTTGGAGTTAAGTTCTTCCTACTGGCTCCTAAATCGTTGGAGTAACGTAACACCTAATTATTATTATTTTTTTAAAGTTCTGTAGTTTTGTAGGGATCAAACCCACAACCTTTCGCCTGCCGAACGAACTAATAACCTCTAGTCTAGTGGGGAAATTATTCGCTTAAATGCTGTATTTGATTCTAAATCTAATCTGATAGCAACAGTGAGATATTAATTGTAGTGCATGGATTGTGTTATAGGTATGTTTTACATATTTTCCTTAAACCTATTTTAAACTATTTTTGGCAACTTCATATTATATTTTGCCCTAGAAATACTTACACACTGAAAACTATATGTTTTTCATTCCAGATTTTGTTTTTCAATACATTTCATTTAGTTTGATCATCAATTGATTAATTATACTATTTCTCTCTTTTTACTATTGTAGAAACATGTTCAAACACTACTTAAGTGTCACTTCGCTCGCGATCTTAGCCGATCATTTTCGAGTACGTAGATAGTTTAAAGATGTCTGGGAAAGTAAAAATACGTTATGTTGAGTATGCTTAACGTTAGCCGAACACTTCAAAATTTGAATAATTGGGCATTATCTAAATATCGTGAGTTGTGTTATATCTATATACTGAGCATCCAGTATACAAATGACGTTCTCGGAAAGTCTATACGAAGTCAGTGTAAACGGCTAGGAAATTCGGGTATGATCAATTTCTTATAGATTTGCATTGAAATCGGTATTAGAAAACTAGCGAATTTGATTGGTCCCTGCGAAATTCCTTAATTGTTTTTAGAGTTAGAGCATTTAAATCGTATGATTTTAACGACAATCAGTGCTGTACAGAAGGTTTCAGTTTATGTGCTTTGACAAGTTTGTTTTATTAGTTTTGACAGTATTTGCTTTGTACTTTGTTGTTGTTTTTTAATTGTTGTTGGTGTGTGTATTTTACCCCTGTTTTATTACATAACTTTGTTGTTCTTGGAAATCAATATTTACCTAATCCAAATGGCGTTCTGGAGACCTTTCGATATTTTTAATGGTGATTCAGAATCTGAAAATCCCAAAACCAATGTCGTTGCAGAGCATTTAGAGTTTCGTAATAAAGACTTACATATCAAAACACAAAGAATTATTTTAAATATGTATACATGTTTGAAAAGTGAAAATCATGAGGCCTCAGAAAATGAAATAGTAAAAAGAATTTGTGAACTTACTAAACTTCCACGCTCTACAGTTTATAAAGTGATTAAGGTAGGAGATATCATTGACCATTCTTTAAAGCAAAAAAGATCCGACCAAAAGTTAAAAAAAATTGATAATGCTTCCAAAGAAGTTATACGCCGAGTAGTATATTAATTTTATAAAGACAGCAAAGTCCCGACATTGGAAATGATTAGAGATAAATTATCGGATTACCAGAATTATGAATACATGTCTCTCGACACTTTGCGTAATATCTTACTCAATTGCGGTTTTGAATATAACAAAATTGGATAAAACAATGGTTATCATGGAATCGCATCGCATAGTTACTCACCAGCAAAAATACTTACGCAAGATTCAGGAATATCGCCAAGCAAAAAGGGAAATCGTGTATTTAGATGAAACATGGTTTGATACACATGACGTAGTTGAGTATGGTTGGGTAGATCATAGCAGTAATTTCAAATTAAACGGGCCTTGTTCTCGCGGTAAACGAGTGATTATACTGCATGCAGGAAGTGATAAGGGCTTTGTACCCAATGCTTTACTGTCTGCCAAAAATATAAAGAACTCTTTGGCTGATTATCATGAATACATTACCGCCAGTCTATTTGAAAAGTGGTTTACCGAACAATTGCTGCCGAATATTCCCTCAAATTCCGTTATTGTAATGGACAATGCATCGTATCATTCCCGCCTTCATAGCAAAGTTCCCAATAGCAGTAATAAAAAGGACGATATTCTCAAATTCATGGAGAGCAAAAATATGGAAATTCCTCCAAAGGCGACAAACAAATGATATTAGAAGCTATTAAAAAAAGAACTTTACAAACGAATATGTCATTGACAAATTATGCGAAGCACATGGTCATACTATTGAGCGGCTTCCCTCCTATTACTGCGCATTTACTTCGATTGAGATGATGTGGTGTAACGGAATATATGTTATCAAATATCAGTCTATTCCACTCCATTAATTCTACCTATTTATCAATGGTTTTCAATGTTTAGTGTATTGATAGGCAGTGCCATCTGTTCGGAAACGGGCTTATCTCGTGTAGTAGGTAATTGAAGAACGTAGAGTGTTGTTCAATACCTGTAATCTAGAATAGATTGCTACATTTAGCGTATGTTGAATAATTCCATAGTTTGACCCCGGGTTTCCTACAAATTCCATTTAAATTGTCCAATCCAAGCGTTGAAAATTAAAATAGGTAGAACGTACAATTTTGAAAAGAAGGTTGTTGGCATCTTGTGTGCAGACGCTGACGCGGTAAGTGATATTAATTCTCTGATCTCAAAATATTTTGTTCATTCTGCATATTTTTCAATAGTCTGCATATTTTAAATACAGAATTGATAACTGTTTTTGATTCGGTTAATCATATTTCACTAAGGTAAAGATTTAGCATTTTTATATTACACTGTCGAGTGATTGACGATTTTAATGATCTTAAATTTTTTATGTTGACCTTTAGGTTTGAATACTGATTTTTTTGGTGAATAATTGCGTATCTTATTGATCACATTCGTGTAATTTGATAATGGTTTAATCCAAATTTAAAGAGAACGAAATTATTTCATCGTTTAAAGGTCACATATATTATTTTACGTATTTTCATTTAGATTGAACAGTATTAGTTGGGTTATTCTCATAGCGGATTTTATCTTTCCCTGCAAAGGTTGTTAATTGAATTGTTGTAGAATTTCTCTGCGTTGTTCCTAATAGTATTGTTGGTTATAGTAATTTTTTTGCTTTTCAGGCTTAATTCATTAATCTTTCAGTTTATTTGTAACATCAGACTATAATTATTATCACTCATCGTGTCACGTTTTATCAATGATATACCGGCACTAAATTGCAGATAAAAGAAGTTTAAGCACATGTGTGTAAATTTACCTGGTTTATTTTTTCTTTATCGTTTATCTAAGTTCCTATCTCAAAGCGAGATAATAATTATCTTATCTCTATCTTTGGCTAATTGAGACGTAATTTACGTCAAATTATTGTTTATGTGCCAAGGGCCATATTTATAGATTAATAAAGAAATTACTTATCTGGAGTCATTAGACTTGTTTTAAGAGAGGTTATGCCTCGTTCTTCCTATTTTTTTTTAATTAAAATCTAGTTATTTTCTATTTGAAGTTGCCGAGAGCCACTGTTTGGACAAGTTTCATAATTGTCTTTAAAATTTTTAATTTTGATCATAATTTCTTTTGAATTTAATATCTCTAAGTAGAGAAAAGAAATATCTTGAGTAACAGTAATTATTCATAGTGTTATTTAATCATAGTTATTTATAATTTTTGCTGAACTTTAAATTGTAATTTAAGTTCTGATTATATTTGCTGTAATCAGAAAATTTTCAAGTTGTTGGTTAAATAAAACCTTGTATGTCAAACTGAGGTCCACAGGATACTCTTCTAATTAATTAATTAGCGGTACAAGTTGGTCTAAAACATCCAATATTTTTTTATGTAACTACTGCTCCAAGACGACACCTACACAGTTCTTTATGGTGACAGTCGGTCCGACAGCAGCCTCGCACAACTAACAGGGAACCATTCCGGGAATTACCGTTAAGCCCTGGATACGCCTATAGCAGGGAGCTTAGGTAGAGGCGAAGAGGATTTCACTGGAGGTCTCAACTGATCACGTGGTTTGCAGATAACAGGACGAGTTAAGTATTTGGATGTGTCAAGGAGTTTTTTTAGATTGGAAAGGCCAACTTGTTATAATAACTAAATTTGTTCATTGTTCACATTACTAGTCAATTTAGTCATGTTTAACCTTCATTAATTATATTATAAGTTGTATTTACATCCGATTATATGAATTTCAACAATTTAAAAAAAAAACCTCATCATTGATAATTGTAAATTAATTGTTAAATTAATATATTGTTTTTTTAAAAAAATTATCTTCTTTGATTTACTACAGGACTGGGCTCTATGAGACGTGAATTATTTTTATCTTTGTAAATTCTAGTTATTGTTTTCTAAATATTCTATATTTTCTGTTTGCATCGTCTCTAAGAGCTTGGCGCCCACAATCACATATTATATAATATAGTTAACGGGAGAACCGTTAAATCGAATCAACCTATTCTCATTTAAATTAAATTAAATAAATTAAATAAATTATTTATCCTCACAAATTGGTGACTGAGCTAGAAATTCATTACAAAGCGGCAAACCTAAGTTACAGTGGGCTGCCATCAAGAAAAAAAATTAGAAAATATAATCAATCGCCAAACTAACAGTGATTTCGTACTAGGAAATATAAGGACAGTAATTCTGCCGTCCAAAGCGAAATCGCCGTATCTGTAATATGCGCGAAATTGAGATAATTGCGTTTAAAGTTTTTGTGCTCTTTTTTACTGTAGCTTTTTTGTAAATACTTTTTCTGACTTTTCATGTGTGGATCTAAGGTAACCAAGTTTAAATAAATCGATTTTTATTAAAAAATTAATTGAGATTTTTCTCTTGTTGCTAGGAAATCACTTACGGCCTAATCGCTGAACAGCCTGCATGACAAAGTGCTATCTTCTACCAAGCAACTAGGCCGTATGTGTATGATTCTTACCGTTACGGTGTAATTGCTGTGCAACGTTTAAACTTTTTGGTCACATTTACTAAGCCAAATTGCAGTATAGGTAAATAATTAATAGGAATCTAAACTATTTAAATATATTTTTGATGCACAACACCTATTTATTTAAAGAGATGATTAAAAATAATAATAATAATAATAATAATAAATAAAATAGTTACATATAATAAAAAAATAATAATTTGGGCCTTATGACGATTCTGCTTCATCTTAAGAGTTAAAAATAGGAAAGTTGTTCCAATAATATTTTCTATTTTCTGGAATTATCGCATTTATAGCGCTTAAAATGGTTTGCTTTTTTTCTCTGGAAATCCATTGGGCGCTCGTAGAGTATCTAGTTTACTTAAGAGTGAGTTTAATCATGACCTTTTCCATTAAACAATCCAGGGTATATTTTTGGTACAAAAGGAAAGTTTTATATTTTAAGGTGAACTTGCCTCGTTCAGCAATAATTGGACGATGTCTGATGGATACGGAAGATTTGTTACTTTCGGTTTAATTTTGGAGCTGATGACCAATGGCTTCCACAAAATCATATAATGTTTGCTTTCTTTTCATGGAAAGCTCCAGGTGATTGCTGTCGGCCGACATAAAAGTGTGGCCTGGCTCAAAATAAAATCTGATTTCCAAAAAAGTAAACGGTGCCAGTTTTTGTTTTGACAAGCACAATTGTTTAGCCAAATTTAATTTGTTTTGCGTCTCTTTTATACTTAATGCTATCTTCGCTGTGAGGATTAAGATAAAATGACTCGCAAAGATCGCACCCAATTTAGCAAATGATATTTTTTACTTTTAACTTTTTTTTCGGTAAGTTTCATATGAACCTTCAGTTTCTGGAAATGTTTCTTTTAAATTATTAAACAAAAGCGTAATGGTGATATCACTGCTTAAATAGCGAACATTTGGAGCAGGTTCCCTGCGACCGATAGTGAGATATACATAGATACGGCCAAATTTTTGTCAAGATCATGCCTGGTATGATCTCTGCTCAGATTATCCTTATTATTTCCTTGTTGAGCCAAAGCTAATATACGCTGGGATCTACTGTATAATAAGGAGATCTTATAAGGCTTTTATGCGGATTTTAATTCTCCATCGAATTCAATTGAATTACAACACTACACAAGCATAAAAACAATGCGATAATATAACGAAGCATCCACTCGCTTTGAAAGGCAGACATACAATAAACACCCGTGCAAAGCGAAAAGACGGTAAGCGAGGTTTTCAAGGAGAAAAAACCGTAACTGCGCCCGTCGACGGCCCCGATACGGTCTTTTTGCTTGGCATTGAGCAGTTACGGCATTTTCGCTTTGTAGACCATAGCAATTTTGCAGTTACGGTAAATTGCAATAATGAAAAACAAATAGAAAGTACTGAACTGCAGTGTTCTCCATTTCTAAGAATATATTTTGGTCCATTAGAAGTCCAAATAAGACAATAACTCAATTTTCTATTTTTTTGCAGTTACGGTCTTTTCGCTTTGGACGGCAGAATTGATGAAGTAAACGCAAGTGACATTTGGATGAACTGTGTCCGTCATGTTATAGAAAAGGAGGGCGAATATTGTATTTTACCGGCCATTGGCCCCATAATATTAACGCCAAATTCAGAGTCCAGCTCTGCGGATTCAGATAGTGACGTTTCATGAATTTCTCAGGTGAGTGAAACAAAATCATATAATCCTACTTTTTCTTATTAAGTTTTTATGTAATGCTGACATAAAAAGGGTACGTTTAAAACACAATTATGCTAGCAATCAAGCAAACGTTGTTTAAAACATTATTTATTCCACCTGTGGATAATTATAAAAAATATAATTAATTAAATATTTTTCATTTCTACCGTGCGTCGCGTCGCACGCCTATGCCGAATTATTCAAAGGAAATGCCGGCTGTGAATCGAGTTTTGATTTATTGCTGTTTATACACTGACTTCGTATAGGCTTTAAGATATTAAATTTAATTTATACTAATATCTTACTGTTGGTATTCGATTTGATTTAGCCTCAAATACAACATTTGAGCGATTTAAATTCTTCAGTGGACTACATGTTGTTAGGTTTAGGTTCGATCCCCACAAGACTTCAAGAATTTTAAAAATTTACAGTTAAGTGTTACATTACTCCAAAGATGGAGGAACTTAATATTTTACTGCTAGTTTCTAATTATATTTAGCTTTACTTAAAATATATAAATACATTTATGTTAGGAAAACCGCCGTGATAGCGTCAGATATCATAATCATAATCATCTTTATTTCAAAATTGTTACAAAAAAATAACAAAGTGAAATGACGTCAAATGGTCAACCAAAAGTGATTTACACATATATAATATGAAGATACAACTACATAACTAATCTATTACATATTAAAATAATCATTTAGACAATAAGGTTCTAACCGAATCAACAACTTTTTAATTTCCATTTTGAACAAGCGCTGACTGTCGATTCGTTTAATACGCACTGGCAATTTATTGTAAGTACAATTTTACACGCATGTATTCTGGGCTTGTTTCAGTAGCGTGAAGGCGATGCATGGGATAATTAAAGTTATCTGCTCTTGTCAATCGACCTGCATTCTTGGAACAAAAGAGACTCTTATTTCTACGCAAAAACATCAGACATTCAAAAACGTACAAAGCACCGTCATAATTCCCAATGCTCTGAAAACATTTCGACAAGATTGATTCATTTCCATTTTGTTTACAACTCTCTCCTTTTTGCGACACAAAAATATTTTGTAAATGGCAATGCCGACCCCAAAATATTATTCCATATTTAAGTACCGATTCGAAGTTCGCGAAGTAAATTACTTTTAATGTTTTGTTACTTATGGACTTTCCAATTATCCTAATTCCGAAACAAATGCCCAGTCAAGATTTTCATTAATAAAAATTCCCAAAAACTTTGTATTTAAAGAAATGCCAAGCTCGTGTTCTGCATTTTTTAACTGAGTAATATTATCCAATTTTGATTTATTTGTTTTAAAGAGCACAATATTTGTCTTATCTGTGTTAAGAATTAGTTTATTTTCAGTAAACCACTTTCCTACTTTTTTTTAAAGGTTATTATTATCGTTTAACAATTGAGTCATATTTTTACTTCCAGTTATTAGATTTGTATCATCTGCGTAATTCATAATAGTTTGATACGGTTGCTCTGCCTCAGAATAGAAGTCACTAACAAAAATCACAAAAAGAAGAGGGCCCAAAATGCTACCCTGCGCAATACCGTACCCGTTGTTTAAGATTTTTTTGTGATACCCACTACCTGTGTTCGATCTTTGAGGTAGGATTTAAACCACTCCAGCGCATTGCTCCTTACCCCATACATCTTCAGCTTTTTTATAAGTAACTCCCTGTTGAGAGAATCATAGGCCTTGCTCAGATCTAAAAACATACCCATTGCTGCTTCACCGTTTTCGAAGAATTGTAGTACTGTTTTAATAAATTGGTAAGTTGCCGTCTGTGTAGATTTTCCTTTTAAAAAGCCATGCTGGTTGCAATGCAATATTTTACAAGATGTTAAAAATTCGATCAATCTTTTACACATTGCAAGCTCAAATAGCTTAGAAAAACCAGGCAGAAGACTTATAGGTCTATAACTGTCCAACTGTTGGGGATCACCTTTTTTGAATAATGGCTTAATCAATGATATTTTCAACCCATCTGGAAATGTTCCATTTCTAAAAGAATTATTAAGTAAGAAGCACATTATATATTTTAGTTCACATAATGAGTGTTTAATAATGCTCGTTGGAATTTCATCTATACCACTGCTATGTTTGTTTTTAATTTCAGAAGCCAATTCACAAACTTCATCAGGGTTAGCTGGTTTTAAGTACATTGATTGCATATTTGGTATCATATTACACTGATAGGGATGATTTTCCATACGTTCCAGAATTTTTGGAACTGACACCAAGTATACATTATACCCATTAGCTATATTCTCAGAACATCCCTCTATTTGAATTTCACTATGGTGAGATTATCCTGTAATTTCTTTTGTTACTGACTGAATTACTTGTAATTCGATCATCATAATTTTTTATTTGGGTGTATTTAACTTTATTGTCATATTCTTTTTTCACTTCAATGTAGGCGTCTTTATATTCAATATTGTGTCTGCTCAAAGTTAAAAGTATATCTAACCTGTTTTTACATTCCTGTACTTTTATATCTATTTCAGGTTTCTTAAAACTATTCAATATCGAAACTAGAGGGAAATTCTGATTAAAAAGATCTTTATAAGTGTTCATAAATATTGAACATTGACAGTTGGTTTCGTTTTTGTTACATTCATATACCTCCATCCAATCCTGATCCTTTAAACAATAGAAAAAATCATTTCTATTTTCCTGTGAAAAAATACGCTTATATACACGCGGTTCTGGTTTTTTGACCTGTGTCTCAAAAGTAATCGTCTGAGCTGTGTGATCAGAGATAAAATTTTCTATCACTATGGTTTCATCTGGTTCTCTGGTGATAGGTTAGCTTGCAAATTGTAGCTTCAAGATTAGCTAGCAGATTCCATATGATAGTTCGCTAATGCCTCATCCGTAAAATGCTACGCATTTTAAGATCCTTTACACAAATAGTGCACTATGTAAAAATAGACCTATCCAATCCATCTCGTATTACAATATGTTTTTGTGATGCAATCAATTTCTGTCAAGAGCTCTCGTGGTGTAGAGGTTTAGATAGCTGGGTGTCACCTGGACGGCCCGGGTTTAAACCCCGTTACTTTCTTTTATTTTTTTTTAAGATTATGTTTCTAAACAGTTTTTTTCTTGATTTTAGGTATGTCTTGGGTTAGTTTGGGTTAGCACCTGGTTAGTTTCCTTTTCTTGAGCCCCCGTAGCGAGCGAAGCGAGCGGAGGCCCATGCGGATCGACCAATAGGAGAGGCCGATTTTTATATAGTGCACTATTTGTGTAAAGGATCTTATAATGAAAATGCCACGGCCCAAGTGGTCAAATCTTGATGAAGTTACGGCCGAGAATCTATGGTCGGTGTGAGATTGTGGAGT
The DNA here is from genome assembly GCA_016904865.1 of Pissodes strobi. Lineage (NCBI taxonomy): Eukaryota > Metazoa > Arthropoda > Insecta > Coleoptera > Curculionidae > Pissodes > Pissodes strobi. The sequence continues at coordinate 20,005 of JAEQML010052742.1, forward strand.
ATGCGCTCTAAAAATGACGTTGCCTTATATGGAAATGTGGGCGAAATTGCGGCAGGAGAACCATTGCATATCTACTCAGTTAAAGTTATGTCATTTAAAATTGTGTAAATCACTACAACATAAGAGATATCAGATTTAAATTAGTCATGGTCAAAGACATTATAAGCAAATATTCAATGTCCATCATAAAAACAGTGCTACTGCATGGGTTAGTATTGCTGGGCAAATTTCGGCTCGTAAACTTTCACAGCAAGGCGACATTAAAAAATATATTTATTCAATGGCCAATAAGATGCAGCGCACTTAAGATTTAAACCAATCGATCACGTCGTACGTTTGTCAGTTGTGTTTTAGCCTTAGAAAGAGAACCAGGAAAAAAAGGGGGGTTCCAATAAATAATCTTTAGCGACGGAGGTCATTTAGAACTTAAAACGAGTAGAATTTAGGAATAATACTGAGTGTGGAATCCATGAGAAACTATTGTATTCAGGAAAGTTACTTTATAGGCTGTAGGCGTGACTGGTTGTTTTTTTTTCAGAATGAAGCGATAATCATGAATGTAGATCGGCACAGAACCATGATAACACTTTTTTATGGATTGAGTTGGAAGCTGCGAATGTTCAGCATATCTGGCTTCAACAAGCCGGTGGAAACAGCGGATGAAACAATCATTATTTTGAGGAAAAGCTTTGGTAACGGAATAATTTTTCAATATGACACCATTAGACCAACGATCCTTAGTTTAAAAATTACATTTTTAATGCTATTGATGAACTTATAGAAAATTGATGTGAAAAATTCAAAATAAAATAATTTAGGAGTTTTATTAGCCAATCAAACACATCAACACATGTACACCTACGGAACAGAACACGTATCTTAAATTTGAATCAATTATGATATTCACACAGGTATTGTGGTTACCTTCCTCGATCACTCTTTTGACAGACCTGTCGGTTTTTCAACTGCTACCAAGTTGGTACATTTATGTAACGACTTACCTTCTGTATTGTTACTATCACCATCAACGCTATTGGCTTCCTCACTTCCAAACCTTTCTGGTGTTAATATCGTCGTTGTTTCAATACCTACAGTACTGATAGCTTCCGTTGGAGTAGCCGTAGATCCAACGTTGAACAAATTATTGTAACTGTAACATTTAACAGTTTTAATAAAGGATAACTAATTAAAAAGCTATTAATTTTACTGACCAATGACTTAGCCAAAAGTCAGGGTGTCTGAAACGTCATAGTATGGGCTAACTCTCGGAAAATAACAAAGAGAAACGAGCTAAACTTTGAGGGTTGGTTACTTTTTACTCTTAGCTAATCTACTATATATCATATACCACTATATCAAATATTTAGCCACCAACCTAAGGTCCCTATAATTTTAGAAAAAGGTTTTTTCATTATTTTTAATAAATTGTTTCGACTTCCTTGAAACTTGACATATGGACGTAGAGACTCAATAGAGACACATTTTCTTAAATGTTTTCATATTTTAATAAACGGAGCGACTTTGGGACCGTTTAAGAAAACAGAATTTGACAGAAGCCTAAAATCACGTGACCACTTTGTCACATCGCATTTCAATTTTTTTTTCGGAAGCAGAGATTTTGCTCTTGACCTTTTTATTCAAGTACAATAACAATAAAAAGCTTCATACGGATCCAACTTTATGATGAGTACTATATTAGCCCATACTACGAATTTTTGGACACTCTGTATGTTTAAAATATTTTATTATTTTCTTACCCATGAACGGTCATAGAAGTCAATAGAGTGGTCAACTTTTCTTTAGTTTCTGGTTTCAGTGCCTTATTATCAGTGTCATTATTTTGCAGCTCGTTTGCGAAGTACTGGGCCAGGGAATGAAGTGTCTGAGGGCCCACAGATGGCGGTATCACCAAACCTATTAAAACACATGGGTTAAAGAAGAGTTGAATTTGAACTTGACTTTAAGAAAATTAAATTGATAGAAAGAGTTGAAATGATGCCACAACGGGTAAGTTGAGAGATTCGCAGGCGATTTCAGAGTTATTTTAACTTCATACCTGGTCTTGCATCTTCAGAAAATCCCTTTTGCGAATTAAAATTGGCAATCTCTTGGAGAACCCCTATCATGTTATCTACATTATCATAAACGTTGAAACTAGATGGAGTCTGAGTTGTAATGAAAGGAGTCGGTGAAGTCGATTCACTGATTCCAAATGGTCTGGCACTGGAAATATGGTATGTGGGGAAGGTGGCGGCGGGAGGCTGTTGACTCTTCCCGTTTCTATTGCCTGTAAATAAATAATAAAAAAAAACAAATATTTATTCTTTTTCATATGCATTGAATGTATTTGCAGAAGAAATGTTGTTATCACTGGATCACCTCCTGATTGTCAACAATACAACTAAAATAACAAAAATTATACCTGTGTTAAGTCGTTCTCCAAACTCCAAATTTCTCGAAAATGGCCTTGGTTTTTCAGTTTTTGTCTTGGTCGGTGAAGCTGGAAAACCTTGCGTTCCATCATTGAAACCTCTAGTAACAAAGAACCCACTCGGTTGCGTTTCAGGAGCAAAAGTCGAGGAACTTCCTCCAAGCGGCTGTGCCTCTTCAACATGAACCACCGCACCAACTCTAAGTAGTGGAGGTTGTACAGCACTTTTGTACTTCGGCAAATCGTTGATCCTAGTTTGACCGCCCACGTTCTTCGAAAGATGAATCGAGATTTTATCTTGGTCTCTGTCAAACTTGATTGGCACGCCTTGACCGAACGCTTTTGGTGTTCTTACTGTACTACTAGAGTCGTAGGAACTTTGCGTGATACTAGGTACTGTAGGACTATAGGGTGTATTTCTGGAGGGAACAAAAGATCTTTGAGTACTTGAGGGATAGGTGCCATAAACTGTAGCATGATCGACAGTTCTCTCGGTACTATTGTGATCTGAATATAGTAAAGGAATAGTTTTTTTGACGAATGGTGGTTCATTTACTGGCTCCAGTCCTTGATAGTCATTATTTGCGCTAGTGTCGCTTTGTCCGATATTCAACGATCCCTGCTCCGGTACGTAGATTTTCAGTGGCGGCAGTGTAGTGCTTACGATGCTTGGCACTACATTTGCTTGTAGGGTCGTATCAGTGTTACCAACATTGAATATCTCTGTTGGTACTGCATTGGTAACTGGAGTGGATGTTTCTACCGGTGGAAGCGTTTTCTCAGTGCTTCCAATATTGAAAGTATCTTGGATTGTATTACCAGTACTATCTGCGTTAAGTAACTCTGGAGGTCCATATGGAGGAGGTTCCGTGGTAGAGCTATGACGCAGAACTCCAAATATTACTGTAGATTTGGAATTTGCAGTACTGGTAGGCAAATAAGTGTATTTCGACTGTGTGGTTGACAAGTTGGGTGATACGGTGCTGCCGACCTGACTTCCTACAAATGGCTTACCATTATTAATTGGCTGAGTAGTTACTAAATGGGGCGTAATAGACGATATAGCAGATATTTTAGGAGCTTCAAGGAAACTCAAGTCCTTAATATCAGAATAGGTGCTTCTGTGATTTGGATAAGGACTTGATAATGTCTTGAAAGAATTATCGGTAATACTATTCAAAGAATTTTTCACAAATGAAGAGGATTCTTGTGGTACTTGAGTTTCGTCGGATTCCGAGTTCTTAATGTTCTTACTTTCGGTATTGTGGGCAACGGATTCAAGAGCTATCGGATTCTGTGGCGACCTATTTTGAATGTCAATTGGATTCTCACTTGTCTGGTATAGATTAACCTGTACTTGACCTGCAATATTTGTCGGAGCAACTGTACTGGAAATGGGTCGAGCTGCATTGACGTTTCTCGAAATTTCAGATTTGTGTGTGGGGAATGGCGGAAGATCAAAATCGTCATCTCTGTTTATATCTTTACTATTTTCTGGAGCTTTGACTGTAGAATATTTTATTGCAGGGGAATACGTGGTGACAGGACTGTGTCCTTTCGTGTCTTGCCCATTGACGTAGTTGGAACTTGCGCTATACTTGACAGTTCCCCTATTATTATTTTGATTGAATTTGACATCAATTTCAGGTTTTTGAGGCTGTCGAGCATCGAAACTGTTAAATTTTGCTGGCTTCTCCGTTTTTCTTTGCTGCACAGGTGCCGCAGTCGAACTACGGAAAAAACTGGTACTAGTAGATGGAGGAGTCACGGTACTATCTGTATTACTGGATACGCTTGGAGCATTATTGAAGATAGTTTGCGTAGCTTTTGTGTTAGTTTTACTACCAAATCCTTCAATATTAAACTTCCCTTGATTAGCGCTTTGGGTAGTTATTGGATCAGTAGAATAATAGTTAGTTGACTCACTGCTAGTTCTCGAGAAATCTTTAAATTGTTTAATGCTAGAGGAGCTGCTCTCATGTTGTGAATATTTTGTAGTTAACCGTAAGCTGTAACTCTCAGTAGCTGAATCTACGTTGCCTGCACCTGTAGAACCAAATTGCACATGGTACTCCTTTAGATTACCACTTTTCTTGTGGTCAGTTTTGGCACCAAAATCAAAACTATTCTTCAACCCTTGTTCGACTTTTTTGGAGTGTCTCGTCTCAGATTGATCATAGTTATTATTGATGTAATTGCCCGTATCCCTGTCAATGTCTTTCTTAATTTGCTTCGATTCACTTGGCCGCTTATTTGTATCGCTTTGCTCGAGAGCATTGTAGTTGTGATTAGGATAATGTCTATTGGATGCTTGAACGTTGTTTTGTGCATTAACCAGATGTCGGTTGTTGGATTCGGCTTGTTCTATTTGTTGTTCAATGTCGTTGTTGTCAGGTATTTTTTGGTTTTTGATACGTTGTTGGCGTTGTTTTTCTTGGCGTATCGGGTAATCTCTGCCATTTTGACTAGCTCGAACAGAGGATCGTTCTTCCATTCGCATGACAGCACCATGATTGGTTTTCGCTTCTGGAAGTAAAGAGAATTTACTTTGATTAAGTTGCATCACGGATATTTTTAGAAGTAGTGGACTATCATGTCCTATAAATTGCATTACCTGTCCTTTCTATATCTATTTGTAAGGTGGCTTCATGATGTTTTTGGGTTTATTTAATTATGCAAAAATTACATATAGGTATCCATTCATCAACCGTTGTGATATCGAGGGATATATGGGAGTTGGGTACTTGAGGAGAAAAAGTTCTATAATTTTAATTGAAATAAAGTTGATATGTTCGAGGGTTTTTCTGTCAGCTAAAGCAATATAAAAATGGTTTCAATGTTTCCTTTTTTTGCTCCAAGAAGAATTAAAATTTATGAAAATGCTGAACCAAAGACATTGAAAGGTGTAAGTAGATCGAGGGAGCTACTATTTCACTTAACATATACTCAAGCAGCATATTTATGAATCTACACTGGCATATGCAATTAAATTATAATAAATGGTCGAAGGTTCAATCATCTAAGATACGCAGACGATATGGCATTGACACTTGCCAGTAAAGAGGAATTGCAAGAGATTATTAGGGATTACAAATCTCAAAATTAACGATTGTAGAGCGCCCTTATAAACAGTTGATATCCTTCGCTAATTGATCGTTGGGATCAGATTTAAAAATAATATAGGCACTAAAATCCATTAATCAAAATAGGAAAATATTTCTTCTTTAACACTCACCAGTGAGTGATCCTACTTTCCTTGACGCTTTTCTCCTAGCGACATCATTCAGTAGTCTCTCGGCACTTTCTTCATACAAATTAGGCGAGTTGGTACAATTTACTTTGTTCCACCATTCGCAGATCAACTCCGATTGTTGGAAAATGGTCCCGTTCGGACAGAGAAACGATATCTTTCTGCCTTCTTCGCAAATATGGAAGACCTGGAAATAGAAGAAATTAACCAGATTAATTCCTACTATTTTGCTTTTTTTTTCGAGTAGAGGTAACATGGGCTTGTAAATGTTTTATCAATGAGACTTCAATTACAATAGAGCCCAATATTGTTGTGTTATTCTTGCTCAACCACTCAAGCAATGTCCGTCACTATTTGCCAACGAGAATATATTCACGAATAAAGATGTAATTTCAAAATGGGGGAAGATTTTAGCTGAAGCCTCTAAATTTAATGTTAATATCGTTGATTTCTCTTCAGATGGTGATACCAGGCTATTAAAGGCCATAGAAATAAAAACTGTTTCAGTAAAAATGAAATGTACGATATGCCACAATGGTTCCATGCAAACCTGGATGGCGATTTTTAAATTTTACAAGATGGCGTTCACATTTTGAGGAAATGATATACAAGGCTTCTAAAAGGCAGTATCGTATTAGTTTTGGAAAATTATGTTGCAAGCTCTAAGCATCTTGACTTACCCATTCGCGGGGTGAACAAGTGGGAGCATTTAGTAACCCGGAGCGACATCTCATCAGAAGACAAAATGAGCTATAAAAGTGTACAGAAGATCTGTCACTCACGAGTTAGAGGAGCTCGGAGCAATAATATTCCTGAATCAAACGGTACAATAGCCTTTTCAAAAGTCATGAATTTTTTAATTGATGCCCTAATTTCGCAAGATCAAAATTCAAGTTAAGTAAATTATAGTACGCCACAATTTTAAGGATATTGGAGAAACTGGATAAAAGAGACCAAAGCTTATAAAGTAACAGATGATTTTGTATCCTTAAATAGTTGTACTTGCATTGAGATCAATGCCCATATTTTTATTAAGCGGATCAAGGTATTTCAATCAGATGAAAAATTAGATCATACTATGTCTTGGCCCACAATGCAAGGGCTTGTTCCGCTTTTCTAGATAACTATCCTCTACATTTTCAACGGTGATTACCTTGAGCATACAACCCTTCAAATCTAGAGGATCACACAATTGAATTCTATCATCAACAGTCTCAAAGATATATTCATCTTTCCAAGAGAGCACAAGAAACAAGTGCCTACCAGGTATGAAGAAATTAATTGATGGAAGTAAATATAATATAGATTTTTAATGAAGCATTAGAAGAAACTTATGTAGATGCTTCAAGCTTAGGTTTGCTAGTCAAAAGAGGAGGTGGCTTTATTCTTGACATTAAGCTTGACCGAGTCCTTGACCAGAACATTGAGGAATGCACTAAATGCGACAGAACTATTGATGATGAAAATAGTGCAGACTTCCACACAAGCAGTAATGAAGCATTTTTTCGAGATTTTTTTAGATACTGAAAAATCCGAGATAAAACCAATTATGACTGATTGATTTACTCTGATAAGAAAGTGACTATAAAGGAAAATAGCCCTATTTAGGTACTTGTGACCATGTCATACTAAACCACCAAAATAATCAAAAAGTCTTCATTTTGTTGGCTTTTAGATAAAGGCAACGGAAGTGTTAGCTCCGATATATTGAATTTCTTCGTGAAAAGACATTAAGAAAAAAACCTCGAAAAAAAAACAGAAAAACGCAAAAAGTGAAAAGGAAAATAATTCAAATTATGTCCGATGAAGAAAATACTGAACTGGTAAGTAACTGGATTCCTCATCTGATTCATTCGAGGAAAAGTCTGATGGGATGTGGATTTCGATTAAGATAACATTAGAAGCCATATTAAAAAACTGGAAAACGTGAACGACATTCTAGATGGTAATTTTTTTCTTGTTGAACTTATGGGAGGGAGAACAAATTTACAAAAATACCTTTATGCTGGCGTGGCACAAAAAATCGAAGATGATTTTGAGGTGATGGCACTAAATTATATAAATACGGCTAAAAAAAACCTTTGTAATTAATGAAAAAGTAGGAGTACCCTACATAAGACTTGACCAGATTATAGGGATACTAGAGCCACCACCAAGGTAGTGCGAGTGGGATACGTATTTGAGAGCAATATTTCGAAGATGTTTGAAAAATAAAACTTTTTTGTTGGTATTGCTTTATGTAATTACTTATGGTGTTTGTAAAGTATTGAAATAAATAATGTTCAGTTTCTTGTGGCATATGATATAAATAGTTGCCATTTTTTGGAATTAGTTGGATTTTTTTGGTATTTGGCATATTGTTTCATGTTCAGTTTCCTGTGACAGATGATTTAAATTAATTTTATTGGAATAAAGCTATATCATCATCTTTTGGAATTAGTTGCCATGTTTTGGAATTGGTTGTATTTTTTTGGAATTTGGCATATTGTTTTATATTGAGTTTCTTGTGACAGATGATTTAAATTTGTTGTATTGGAATAAAGCTCTTATATTTTTTATATGATTAACTGTTTGTAATAAAGTAAAATATTTTTTTTTTATTCTTTGTAGTTTGGGTTAGTTTGGGTTAATAACTAAATGAAATTAGATTTATTTTATAGCATAAAAATTATATCAATTTCCATAAAAATGCCAGAAACACAATTTCTATTTTTTTTAATTTATGATTTTTTTTCGAATTGGTTGTCATTTTTAGGAATTAGTTGAATTTTTTTAGAATCTCACGAAATTAGTTGACATTTTTTGTAATTAGTTGGAATTGTTTGCCATTTGGCATATTGTTTTGTGTTCAGTTTCTTGTGAAAGATGATTTAAACTAGTTATATTGGCATAAAGCTATATTTTTCACTTTTCTTCATTTATGTTCAATTTCCTGTGAAAGAGAGATTTAAACTTTTGACGTATTGAAATAAACCTCTAATTTTATTATTTTTGATCAGTTTCAGAAAGATATGATTCACTCTTTGTATTAAAGAGTAATATTTTTTTTTGTTATTCTTTGTTATGTTATAACATAAAAACTACAACAATTTCCATAAAAATGCCAGAAGCACACAATTTAAATTTTTTTAAATTTCTGAAGTTTTGTCGAATTAGTTGGCATTTTTTGGAATTAGTTGGCATCTCTTGGAATTAGTTGACATTTTCTGGAATTAGTTGGCATTTTTTGGAATTAGTTGGAATTGTTTGGCATTTGGCTTTTTGTTTTCGGTTCAGTTTCTTGTGAAAGATGATCTAAACTAGTTATATTGGAATAAAGCTATATTTTTCACTTTTCTTCATTTATGTTCAATTTTTTGTGAAAGAGATATTGAAACTTTTACGTTGTATTGAAATGAAGCTCTATATTTTCTCCTTTTCGTTCAGTTTCAGAAAGATATGATTCTGTGTTTGTATTAAAGTAAACTATATTTTTTATTCTTTGTAGTTTGGATTAGTATGGCTTAATGACTTTATGAGATTAAATCTATGTTATAACATAAAAATTCTATTTTTTTTTTAATTTATGGAATTTTTCCGAATTAGTTGGCAATTTTTGGAATTAGTTGACATTTTTTGGAATTTTTCTTCATTTATGTTCAATTTCCTGTGAAGGAGAGATTTAAACCTGTGTTGGAATAAAGCTCTTATTTTTTTATTCTTGATCAGTTTCAGAAATATACGATTCTTTGTTTGTAATAAAGTAAAATGAATTTTATTATTCTTTTTGGTTTGGGTTAGTTTTGGTTAATGACTTAATAATATTAAATCTGTGCTATAACGTAAAAATTACAATTTTCTCCATAAAAATGCCAGAAACACACAATTTTAATTTTTTTTTATTTTTTGAATTTTTTTCGAATTAGTTGAACATCTTTTGAAATTAGTTGACATTTTTGGAATTAGTTTGGGTTGCTAATTGTAATTAGTTTTTGGAATCAGTTGGATTTTTTTGGCATATTTTCCAATTCCCTCGTATCACGGCTGCCTTTACCCTTATGTGCGGTGCATGACTAGGAAAATATTTTATAAAAGAAATAACATTTTTTTTACTCATGAAAATACAAAATCGAAACTATTTATAAAGCACTCGTTTTATAAGTTTTTGCCTTGTCTGTTAAAAATTCGCAGACTACATAATGAAACAGAAGGAAACTGGAAGGTGATAGCCCGAATGTTGAGAAAATGATGCAGGAAAAGGAAAGGCCCCTTCCCTTTCCCTTTGAGGAGGAGTTTTTCGCTTAACATTGTTTTGTTTCTTAATAAATAAGAGTAAAATAATGCTCTTGAGGTAAGTTAAGAAACTAAAGCATTAGTCCTTTCTAAAAGTTTTAACTCCTTTCTAAAAATAAATGGCACTAAAACGAAAAATAAATAGCCAGGGCTGATCTAAATATGAAAGAAAACGATAATTAGTAATAATCAAGATATTTACTAACTTGGGGTTTGGAACCTTCGGAAATATGCACTATAGCATAATTTTATCCACAAGGTTATATACCATGTATAATCTTTATGGAATTGGGTCTAAATTCATTGAATAGTTGCTACAACAGACCTTTGACTCAGGCTGAGAAGAATAAGCAAATAAATTGCGAAAGAAATATTTCAGCAGTACCTAAACCATTTTATTTTAGAAAAAAACTTTTTTAGTTCAACATATTATGATAACAAATCTTTAGAACATACCTGACAATTTGTGTCCAAATCTGCATAATATCCAGACTCTATCTCCCTGCAACTAAAGGCGGTCCTTGGAATGTAAGAATAAACGGGAAAATCTATTCCGGGTCTGCCTTCTACACCATGGAAGTATTGGAAATATTCCAGATCTGGTTTCGTGACCTTTGGGTTGTTGTCCAGCTCGTTGTCAGCTTCTAAGCTATATACTAGCTGCAAGCAACAATTATTGAATTATTGATAAGATTTTCTTTGTATGTTAATTAAGGACTTACCATAGGCCTGACGCAGTAAGCTGCATAAAATGTGATAGCCAGTCCTGAAAATAAGAAAAAAATATTGCAAAATTGGGTTAAAAATTTTTCAATATATTGCGTAATCATTAACTAGCAAAGGCGAGTAAAAATTTTACTCAAGAATTATAAATTAAAACAATGCAATCAAAATTGAATAGAAGTGGCCGTACAATACTTGAACAAACATTATACTATTTTTTTTAATTAAATCTTATATGGACTGACTGAGACCGTAAGAGACAAAGTTAACTATTTATTTGACTATTTATACACATGCCTTACCCCCTGCGCAATGCCACCTTTATAAAACAATTTTATAAATCTTCTGGTGTCCTATTTGTTGGTTATATAATTTTTTAGAGAGTTATTTATAATAGTTCTATTATATTAGTTTTATAAAGGTATCGTAGATGAATAAAAAACTGTTATATTATTTTTGTAGCTACAACTTGGTGGCGCATCTTTTGCATTTATAACCAACACAATAGTAGCAGTAAAATAGCTTATTTTAAAACGTATCGTAGGAAAAGTAGCAAATATTACGCAATTATGAAAGAAATAGGACCCAAATCATCTTTGCGTTAATGACAATGGAAAAAAACGAAGATGATCTATTTCCTTTTGCCTCACATCAATCACCAACGAAGAAATAAATAATAAAGCCCGATTAAAATCTAAATGGCCTCTAACTACCAGTACTTTATTTCACCTTAACTTGTCGTTATGCAAGACGATATAAATCCGCTAAAATATTTCGGTAAAACAATTGGATTTGTTTCATCAACTCGAATGCCAGTCAGAAAGCTATTCTACTGGATTTCCGGTCATTACAGTAAATTAACAAGGGATAGATAGATGGATTGCCTAAGAAGAAGCGAATTTGCTGATATAATATCGCAAATAAAAATATGGCTCTAATGATGATTACACTATTGCTTTGTCATTGTAATTAAGATTATTAAGTTGCCAGTTGTTGAAACGTGTTAAAGTATTTAGATTGGAAAGGATTGATATGCCTGATACATTGGCGTTAGTACGCTTGTAATTAGAATATAATAGAATATATCATATAGTTTACAGAACAAATTTGACACTAATTTTAATTGCATAAAAAATTTACAAGAGTGTCTATAATTTAGAAATTAAAAAAAAAAAGTTTGAGTAACTGTTCATAACACAGTTTGGAAGTAGACATTTTGCTTTTGTCGCCCGTTTTATGGTTTGATTTTTTTTTCTACAATATTAGGTATGTGCATGTTAAAGGACCTATAAGCCAAGGGCACATTAAATATTTTTGACCGAGTTTATATAAGAAATTGGTTAATTTTTCATTTAAAACATTTAAAATTTTGACGATATCGTTTGCGTAAATTTGCCCCAATTTACCGGTTACCGAAATTCCGAAACATAGACTCAAGTTATAGCATCCTGAATAACACAATAATAAAATTTTAAAAAATGCATCAGACCAAGAATAGATCCTTGATCCTACCGAACAACAATTGATGCTTTACTCAGCATTAATTACGAACATAAAACTATTAATTTAAGTTATTGCACAACGCGAATTCAAAAGAGATGTAACATCAAGGAACTGCGAATTTTCTTATTCGGAAAAACAAGTAAATAAACGATCTTGAAAGAGAGTCAAGGTTTACTAAACACCGACATTAATACTGTTTAATTAGGAGATAATCACCGGTAAAAATCGGTCAATGAAAGACCATTTGTTTGGTTAAGATCCTTATTGTTTCGTTTTATAGAGTTTGTTTTCTTTGCTTAAATTGGTAATTAAACAAGGAGACTTCCTGTCGCATCCAAGCACGGCACAACATTTTTTTTTTGTTATCCCTGGTAAATGATCTTTTGTGGGTGGTTGCATATGTTTTTCAACCCCTCGATTTAAAAAAAAAACTATGTTTGAACGATTACTTTGACAAATTCCAAAATATAAAAGTTATATAGAACTTTACTTGTGAGCACGAAAGTTAACAAGTTTAGATAATGGTCGATCAGTGCACAAAGTTTTATTGCATTTATTCAAAAAAACTTTCATTAATACAATTATGACAATATTATCTAAGTATTTTTTTAATGTTCTAAAAATATCATAAGCTCGTGGTAAGTTCAGGAATCGATAAAACTTCTTAACGTACGGACTAGCCAATACCTCCTACAGAAAGGCCTGACGGCTTACACGTGACGTCATTAAATCTAGGCAAAAGTTATTTACAGGCGTATATTTAAATGTGCAACTTCTTTTAAAATTTCACATTTTAGATGCAAAAATCTCGGGAAAATATAATAGAAACTTGCTTTTTTGTAAATTTAACTTTTTAATATACATATATATAGTTTGAAACGTAATTGGGCTAATATTACTTTAAGCACGACCATTATGACCGATATTATTTTTTACTCATTTTTTTTAATCAAAAATTAAGTTGCAGTTTACTTACCTTTTTCTGCATACATAAATAATGTGTCTTTTCTCCATCCAAAGGACCACGCAATATTTAAATGGAAATTGGTTACCCTTGATATTTGGATGAAATTTAGGTATGTAATAAGGGGGTGTCGGTCGTAAATATCGTTTTTTATCTGGGCACAACCTTGTATATATGACAGGTGAGCCGGTGATAGCTGTCAAAAATTGGAATCTTATATCCAAAACCAGACTAACTATGACAGATCTTAATAATAGAGATATCGATTTCTACTAAGTCGACCAAGGTAAATCGAAAAATGTCAACCATCTGAACACCTGTCAAAGCCCAGCCAAACGACATTACTAATCTCTTTCAGTTTTTGATGATTTATGATATGTCATTTGACCTTTTTGACTTGTATGTAAAAAGTGAGTTCAAAATATAAAAAAAATTACGTAGCTATCAGAACCTGTCATTTGTTTTAATAGAAAAAAATACTTAAATATGTTTCTTTTTCATTTTAAGGTAGTTTATTTATGATAAAACGCAAAAAAGCTTTATACAGGTTTCAGATTTTTATTTTTTTGGTTAGACTGGGAATATTTATTGGGGTCTAATATTTATTTATTAAAAGTCTCCAGTTTCCTTTTTTTATTCAAAAGATTGTATTTATGCTTAGAACAATAATTATTAAGAAGTGTATTTGAAATGCTGCTAAGAATTTTTTTTAATATTAACTTTTAGGTGGGTTTTACAATTTTCAAAAGGAGTCAAAAGGCTGTTTTCCTTTAAATAGTTTAACAACACCTCACAAAGAAAAGACTTTTTATTGCAGATATCCAAAACAAGACCTTCGAACTCATTAATCAGTTTTTTAAATAAGTAATATAGGCTGCTGAAACTATGTCCATAAGAGAACATAATTCATATCAAGTTCATAAAGCAGTATTTGGTAATTTCAAGCAGCCCATGAAGGGTATGACTTAAAGCTTAAACTTACGTCCTTTGGGAAACCAAAAACTTGAGCTTTAGGCCCATTTTTATAGTTTCCATTACAGCCGTTTTGAGGCATAATTACACTCAGTATCACTTACCAAAAACCTAGCTGAAACCGAGAGAAAAATATACAATTAAACACGATCAAAAACTTATAAAAATGTGCTGTAACAAGTGGGTTTCGCTGTAAACAAGCTGGCGAGCGGCACACATTAAGATATCGCACAAAAGCAACAGGACTTTCAGTTCGATATATATGAATTTATGTATTTAAAAATACGTCTAAAAATATAAATATAAACCTAAATATACAACGAAATATTAGGTACAAGTTTCAAGCACTTAAAAACACATACATAGTTCAGATTTCAAAAAAATGCAAGAAAACAACACTAATTAGGGCAGCCATTATCGTTAATTTCTCAAACTAATCATTTGATACGCAATACATCGAAGACAGCGAGTTGGGACTCGGAATTCCAGTCGTCCAGCGTAGCAATCAACGTTAAATACCGAAGTACGTGCGATAAAATAATCAATACTTTTACTGGGCTCCCTTTCAATGGTATTCTTATGGCAAAAGCATTTGACTAGATATTATGACGTCACTGCAATTTTAATATTAGCCAGTAAGCCTTTCTGTAGGAGATAATGTAAGTACTAGCCCGTTATGACACTTTACCATTAGGTATCGTAGTCCAGGGGGCAGTGTTTTTTTTCTCACGTATTTTCCCAGTGGGTGTATATGAATTAATTTGTTTTCTTATTGCGACAAAACAAGAATTTTTTTGGCTAACATTTTCGAATGGGTTCAAAAGATACTAGTCCACATATTTTCCCATTCATAAATAATTTACATTTACTAAAGTAGAACATAAGGTTTTCGAAAATAGCAGTCTGGCTTATCTCAAATATAGGGAAATCAGCCTGGTATGAAAATTTGCGGATTCAAAAATTTGACCGATTTTTTGAATCCGTAACCGTTATCTTTACATGCTTCAAATTTAGCGTAAAAATTGATCATAAACTGTAATTAAAAATTAGTCTGGCTGATTTACGAAATTGGCAAATGAATCTAGCGACAACTTCTAAATGGGAATAATGGAAAACCCTGGTTCTTATTTTCCCGGGTTTGAAAATTTGTCACATAATAGATTATACTATAATTTCATAGAAAATACGAGTCTGGCTGACATTTGTAATCACGAAGGCCTCAACATTCACCATGGTAATGAATATTATGGAGACAGTGATAGCGATGGCGAAGGAGAAATTGATGATGATGAAGAAGAAGAAGAATTTATTTAATTATAATTATATTTTTCATTCACTATTTTTCATTAACTATTGATTATTATTTTTAATTAATCATAATTATATTTTTCATTAGCCAAACTTTGTACTTGCATATCTTAAAGAACGTTACAAAATAAAAACTTTAGTATGATCGTCATTAAAACTTATGACTCCTTCAATAAATATTTTTCAACCTGTGCCGTCAAATTCTGTACTCTATCAATAACAACTCTACAAAAGAACCAAGTGCTTACAAAATTTTAGCTCGTGACGTATTGCATTTGGGCCATTGGTATTTCGAGCGAAGATGTAGACTTGACGCTTTCGGGTGGAAGGGTAATCGCAATCCAGTTGCAAGTGCATGCAACGTTGCCGGGCTACTACGTTAGTAGCGAATATTAGGATGCACGTATTTAAAGAATGTATCTCTTACATTTGAATTTCTCCAATATTGTAAAAAGCATATTTCCATTTTCCATTCCTCTTTCTATAATGTGGTATTTCATAATTTATTTATTTATTTATCTAATACTACTACCTTTTTCGTGCACTTTCCTAAAATAATGGGAACAAGTAAATAAGTATCTACCTACGTTTTAAATTTCGTGCATTATTACTAACCATCTCTCTAAATACATACATACGTACATATGTGTTAGATATATTATTCATATTATGTATCTATATCTATAAAATATACACAGACACCTTGCTTTTACATACCTACATATTTAAAATAATATGCGCCAATTATTATCGCAACTCTACTGTAATTTCCTTATACAACCGGCAACAGCGCAGAAAACAGACAAGATCAGTTTGCGATTCTGCCGGTTGCAAATGGCTTCTTAAATCGACATTTAGTGTTATCTTGTTGCATTTTTGTAAATTCGGAAGTCTTTTTGTGCTTTTGAGTGTGAAAGTTTACCTTATATGTCGTTGTATATTTAGGTATACAGGCTATATTATTAGGCGTATCTTTAAATACGTAATACATATTTCGGAAACACCTGTTGCTTGGCGGCAACTTGACGGTTTGTGTTCTCTTTCACTGTGTAGTACGTCATATTTATAAATTTGTCGTGTTTAATTGTATATTTTTTTATGGTACTTTCGTGGTAACTTGTAAGTAATTAGTAATTAGGTATGCATCAGGACTATTGCATACCTGGCTGCAATGGGGACTATAAAAATGGGCATAAAGTTCATGTTTTAGGGACTAGCCCGTTACGATGTTTTTACATTTTAGAAACAAAGATCAATAAATATGTTTACGATTAAGAATACAATAAATATGGTTGAAGTGAACTAATGGTAAATTTTCTGTTTGCCATGCAAATGCAAACATATTGAAAGGTTTAAAATTAGGTTTAAAACAAAACCCAGAAATAGATTTTTTACTCCCTAGAATTGCTAAGCCAGTTATAAGAATGAGCTAGCGGAGATCTGAAATACAACAATATTCTTGAAAAAGTTAGCCCAAGGCTATTTTCGAGACGCGAGGTGCGAGCTCCCTACCTCCCAACTTTGACATCGACAAACTCTATGGTAGTCAAGTAAAACCAAATGAGCCTATAACTGGAGGTTCAAGGAAGGAACATTTTCGATGGTGGCTCAAAAACTCAGGAAGGAGCATGGTGTGAAATTTACTTCCGTAGCTTGCGAATTGAACTCAAATGGTCTATGGAGGTACACACAAGCATATTTCAGTCTGAACTTGCTGTTTCGGAACTAAGGGAATCCATTTTGGGAGAACGGTGGCCAACCATGGCTTTTTCAGAACAGCCTCCTCGGGCAACATCGCCGCCTCTTTTACAGCACTAGACTGAGCGATGGCCTAGATGGATTAGTTGACTTAGGTAGGACGCACATGGGATCCAATGAGGTCGAGTGCCGTGGCCTTTCAAGGCCACCCTCGCACCACTTCCAGATTCCAGATTCCAGCTCCTTCGATAGGTAATTTGCTGGTTAACTTTATATACGCCACTTTTCATTAAAACATTCAATAAAAAATCTATTTGATGGACCCCAAACCCGAACTAACCCTAGTTATGGCACCTTAGAAATATCTTAGATATACCGAAACACAATCAATTATTTGGTTACACCACTGGTACATCTTCGGATCCTACGCACGAGACTAGATCGAACTAACGATAATATGGAAAAAGAAATGGTGTGGTAATCGTTTTCTTTTGTTTACTCTTATTAGTGTCGTGTGAACCTTTTGTGATTTATCTGCTCATAGATACGTAAAGTTTTATGCAATTGGATAATCAATTTTTCTCACAACTCGATGGACCAAAAATCCTTCCCCTCATCTGTCGTGCATATAGTTCAGAACTCAGTTTACTTAAACAATAAAAAGTTATCTAACTCGTTAATTTATATATCTAAAAGTCCTCATTACGAGGCACAAGCCGAAACTTAAGCAGAATTGTAGATGTCGACCCGCTTTTTCGCCTTTCAGCACTTAAAAAGGATAACAAATAAATGCACGAATAAAGCGGCACAAGAAAGGTGAAATGATAAACTACTAGATTTTCGTTGGTGTGCTGTCATGGAGTTAAAAGTACTTTGAAAATGGACTTTGACGGTTTTATAGCGACCAATTTTTAAGCAACCAATTATTGAAAATTTCTAAAAAACAGCACATAGACATATCATACTTAATATAAGTAATTTTATTCTATCTATACGATTTTATCTCTATTGACATTTTCGTTTCAACTACGAAATCGTTGATGAAAGCAGATTATATTCTTCTTACTCTATACAAATTATGGCTCCTGTCTTACAAACTGACAAAAATTAATTTTAACTTGGAGAAATTCGTGACATGAAATAATGACGCTTAGACATAACTTTAAAATACTTTCAAAATCAATCATTACCGATGAAAGTTGAAGTATGATGAAAAACGCCATTTGTAACTGTCAGGTTTTTGGTGAAATGTGAATAATATTAAAAAAAAAACTAAAATAGAAGAAATAAAGGGTACTAGAATGCAATCAATTCATATCAAGAGAGTTTTTCATGTAAGGTACTGCTACGAAGTCAATTAGATCGCATTATTTTAACATTTTAACATTAATTTTCTGAAAAACTATATTCTATAACACGTAAAACATAATGGGAACTTCCACCCTTTTTAATTAAAATATGTTTAATTTTAAATACACAGTACCTTCCTATTTATCTAAAAAAATTGAATGATTCATGCAAAATGTTCATAAAAATATACACAGTTCAAAAGGTAAGTTGGATAAAAGTAAATATTTTTTTGGGTTGGAATGAAATATGAAAAAAAAAACAGATAAATTGAAAATTGTACTACACGTAATACATAGTACAAAAAAGGTGTGTGCTTAAGGCCGCACGACAGAAGTAAAATCTTCAAATGACGAAATATTGCTACAGATTATTCAGTTCTGCAGGAATAAAATATTATGGAGTGACGTGTCGTGTCAACTCGAAATTGGAAAAATTTAAATTGCTCATCCTGTATAAAAGCCATCATCATTTCAAAAGTCTCTTCTTGTACGATTTTTTTATTTTTCAATGCAAAATTATTTTTTGAGGAAAAATAAAAATTAATTTCTACAGTTATTGTTGTTTCTACATGTTGGCTCAAAACTCCATTTTTCCGACATTAGAGAGTTTTCTCTCTAAATTCCTCATCAAACTAGCATCTCGGTTTTTCGAGCATCGAAACAAGTACCTTGAAAAGCTCTGTTATAAGTGAACCTACAATTTTTAAATGCTACATCGCATATATTCTCGAAATTCGTTAAAATTTAATTAAAAAAAGATCCCCTTATTTGAAGATTTACGTATTTGAACGCTTATAATAAACATCTTGTACTAGTGCTTGAATGCCAAATACTTATGGAAGTTTGCAATTCTAATGTGGCGGAGGAACCACCAATTTATTAACATCATAAAAATGCCAATTTGCATCGTGAAAATATTTGATAATCACTAATTATCAAATTATAGCTTATTTTTTATATGATAAAGAACGTTTGTACTAATACATAGAACTCTAAAACAAAATCAAATAACGGATGTTTAATTTAAAAAATCTTACATTTTGCTTTTTTCTGAATTTCTGGGATTTTTGGGAACCGAGAAGTTAATTGCGAATTTGTAAGGAATTTTTTATTACGCATGCATCATAATCAACGATTATCGCACGCTGCAGCGTGCTTAAAATGATGTTTATGATGCGCCTACTTTTTAAAGGTTGCTATAGAAACATTTGATCATGTCAAATGTGACAGATTAATATATTCGTCAATATATCCCTTAAGTTTAATATTTAAAACATTTTTGAGATTATGATGCATTCGTAATAAAAAATAGCGTATGATATACGTGTATAAGAGGCCTTTAAAGCCCTTGCGACGTACAAAACACTCCGCTGCGCGTCGTGTTTGAAATATGTCGCGCGTGCTTTAAAGGCCCTCTTATACACTTATATCATAATATACTATTAAATTTTGTTGTGAAATTTGTAATGTCTTGAATCTATAGACATTGAAGTATATGATTTTTCTTGTATAAACCATGGTTATTTTGCAAAACTGTAAATTCCTGTACACATCTACTAAATGCACGTTCCAATATTCTTGACATAAATATAAAAGAAGAAGGATACTGCTATCCTTTTTTGAGCCCCTAGAATAAACAAAGTTGCCGCTCTTGGCTTTAATTTCTGAACCTCCTACACTCAGTACACTCTGTGATCGTTCGTTATCTGGTTAGCTGATAAACGCTTCGACAATAATTGGCAAAGCCTCGTTCTCTTATCATATCAAATTAAGAGTCCAACTTTCAATGAGAGACATATGTACGTCAATCCGAATTCATGTATGATTCACAATTTTTCAAAAAAGATATGAGTAAAAGTATTAACATGCAAGAAAATATAGGAATCATGGCTTGGTTGGCTTCCTTATTGACATTTTCATCGATATCTTTTTAGGGTGATTTTAGTTTATTATGCTTGAACCTATAATAATTTAAATGCGCATATTTTTTATTTATGTTACTTAAGCATTTTATTTTTAGTCGACCACCATATAATTCATTACGCCTATTTCGTTCTCTTTTTCTGGTCCTACAAAATTTTGGTATCGTTAGTGAAAAATTTGTGTAAATGGGATGAATTTGTCAAGAAATTTCGTAAATAACAGACTCATCTGCTTTTCAGTTTCTGATAATGAAAGGTTCCTAAATATTTATATTCATATTCTCTCATGTAAGGGAAGAATTGCTTCCATTAGTAGTACGCCACTGCTTGCATTAGGATAGCAACTTTCTTTACAGTGGATTCAAATTTAAATATAATTTTTCTTTCTCCATTCACATTACTAAATTGAAATATCGGATTGCAACGAGGCGTATAAGTACGACCAATATATTTATAGCTGGTTGAATATAATTACAGCAAAAATAAATTTAATTTTACAATGGCGCGTTGTGTATATGTACCATTTCGATATTAAATGGAGAGTTCGTGTTGCTCTTACGCACCATTTAGCTACTGGCCAGTTAGGGACAAAGCGTTTAACAATTGAGCAGGGTTTTCCTAAATAAAATGGCGATTTTTAAAATTTATTTTTCTGTATTTTTAAAACATATCTTATTCATTACCGTAAATATTAATTCAAAAGGCAAATTCACAACAGTTGAAATATGACTTTCATTTCATACTTCTTTATTTCTTCTAATACTCAAGGTAAAAATTCTTTGCAATAAATATTGTGGTCTCAAGACATACATTTGAAACTTTAATGTAACTCTCCACAGTTGCCCTATATTTTGACCAAAATGGTTTGAAATTAGCTAATAAACGATCAAATGTGGGCGTCAATCCTAAACTAATTCGCGCAGCTTTGAGTGTCGGTAAATCAGCATAAGTTGGCCATTTTCATGTTATTAAAATGTATAAAATTATGCTTTCAGCCAAACAATAAAACAATTTATTTTAATGCTCGAAATAACATGACACCCAAGAAAAATTCGATGTCATCGTAATAAATGATCCACAGACTTTCTATTTGACTTTTAGTCATCTTAGGCAAAAGATGCAGTGGTGTAGATATCTTATATTATTTCGTTGGGAAATAATCAAATATGCAATAAATTTGAATATTTTTTAAAAGTATTATTAAATGCACAGGTTGTTCTACGTTCAAATTGAAACACCCTTTATTGTCAAAATATCAACAACGATATAGACCTAGGTACAGTTTTACACTCATTAATTTTTAAACCGACTTCTTTTGCAGCATTTTTTAGTTTAAAGAAATCTTCTTTTATGTCTATGATTGTCTTTCCTACTATGTCTATATCGTCCGCAAAGGCTGGAATAAGTC
>MU190584.1:0-23311 GCA_016904865.1 Pissodes strobi
CAGCAGACTGACGGGTCGTCAGTGCCAAAGCAGACGTCGAGCCAAGGAAAATCTAGGTAGAACTCCCTTAGATCGTCCCAGTTTGCAGAATTGTAATCCCAAATTTTGCGAGGCAATGGTGGGTCCTTCTGTATGAGTGGCAATTCACACACCGTTGTCATAAGTTTGTGGTCGGAAGTACCTAAGGGCGGACCAACTGTAATTTTGTACTGGTCAGGATTGGTGGTTAGAGAAAGATCCAGGAGGGCGGCGAATTCGCCTCTCTCTGAGATTCGAGTTGGTTCGTCTACAAGTTGAGTAAGCCCGCAGCTGATGGCAAATGCTTCAGCTTCTCTACCCTCGTTGTCGGTCTTGTTGTGATGTTTGAGCCAGTTGGTGTTGTGGGCATTGAAGTCTCCCATGTGCACAATTACACAGAATAAAACAATAAATTTGGAACAGCTTGGCCGAACCGACGCGGTACCACTTTCCACATTTAAGTAGATAACTAGAAAAATCTTTGGGAGCCTTAGTAGGATATTTTGCTGGGCACATAATATGTACTGTATATGTTTATGGGCGTTATTGAGTTTTTAATAGTAGTTAACCCATAAATGCATAGCATCCGTTTAAATGGACAGCGCTATAAAAGGTTTCTTTGTTCATATAAATATCACCTCGAAAATATTTTTGCCGGTAATAACTTCTCTGGTATATGTAATAATTAGATTAGAGGTTATAGTATTAAAATTTAATTATATATAGTGTTTATAAAGCGTAGGCCAGGGTATGTTGGTGTAAATTAATTAAATATAATTTAATTAACTATAATCTAAATTAGTTGCGTGCTTTTATAAATCGTGGGATGTTCAAGTTAAATTTTTGACAAATTGATAAACTAAGTAATATATCTTTTCTTCAGATAGAATTATAAAAAAACGATAACGTGTATAATAAATTATTATAGTGCGAAGTAATGATTGCATAACGAGATTTCTGGGAAAAACAAGCCTTGTCAAAAAAACTGAAGTATTTGTTTTTGCTGGAAATAATACAATTTTATTTACTTTCCGAAAACATTTGTTTTTAAAAAGTTTTATTTCGAGTTACAAGTATTCAGTACAAAGCTTTCTTAATGACTAACCTACGTTAGGCATGGCTACGTATATATAATCTTCCAGATTTGCTGAGCTTGCAAATGACTAATACAATAATATGGATAATAATATGAGTCATAACAACAGTAATTCAGCGTAAATGGCCATATAATTCCTCCCTCCTTAAGTCTGAGAAAATTGGGGTATATTTTCGAAGGGTTTCAATTTTATGTCCATTTTTACATTTTGCTGTGATTTTTTACATCGGTAATATATTATACCTATAATTATTAATACTAGTATAATTAAACATAATACTATAGTTACTGATACACTAGTGTTTACAATATCGAATTTTTTCAAGGGGTGCAACACTAGTTTCTTTGCACTTTCTACGTCTTCTTGTATTTTATCTAAATTTATTTCTTTTAGTTGTAAGAGTTCAATATTTTTAACTAAGTTTTCATCTATATTTATTGTAGGCAATTTTAACCTTAGGTTGACCATATCAGGTTTTTGAGAATCGTAATGATTGTTTTGTATCTTAACTACGCATTGTGCGGGCAAGATTAAGGACACTTGTTTTACAATCTCGACTGTATTCTGGTTAGGGCATTGAAAATAGACATTTTCTTGATTTTTTGGAATTATTATGATGGAATTATCATCAAATTGGGTAATAGATGTTTTTACGTATTTAATAGGTATCATTGGACAATGATTTGTGAAATTAATCGTTTGAACTATACAAGGTTCATTTTGATTTAATAATTCTTTTGGACATAAGAATATTTCTTCAATTTTATGACAATCTTCCTTTAGGTTATAAGAATCGTTAGGAGATTCTAGTAGATAAGAGTTATTGAGTGTTATTATTTGATCATTGATTGGAATTGGGTAAAGACGAAATAGTATATATGGTTTTCCGGTTATTAATGGAAGAGCTACATAAAATATTATTAAGTAATTTTTTATTGTTACAACTGCGTGGGCTACCTCATAATATTTAATTATATTATCGAAATGTATTCTTGTTTCTCGATATAGTTTGTTAATTATTAATTGAAATTCTTGGTATTTAGAAATACTATGATGCATTATGTTTATTTCCGCAAAGTTAATAGCGGTCTATACATTTGCTTGAACTTCGCTTATTACGGGAACATTATTTGCTAGGTTGTCGAGTAATGTGGATTGAGTCATTTGTGTAAGGTAGTTTATACGATATTGGATTTCTTGTTGATTTGCTTTGACATCAGTCAGCTGTGAGTCAATATCCTTAGTTAATCGTTTAACAATTGTTTGTGTATCAGAAATATCCTGATGAAGAGTTTCTTGATTTTCTTGGAGTGTTTTGATATAGTTATCATATCGTTCTCCATCATCAGCGTCAAGGGTTCCATAGAGATATTTATGGGCTTTCCCTATGAAGTTAAAAAATCCTCTTTGAGTTCTTTTTGCTGGGGTTGTATAATGATTTACGAATGATTTAATTGACTTTGCTTGATTAATAAGATCGTGGGTTCTTGTAATAAGAATGGGGTTTAAGGGTGTATTTGAATTATTAAAGTTTCTGCGACTTGTAGAAGAGTTTTTTCTGTCGCTTCATTACACTTGTATATTTATTAGGTTTACGTGGTAATAAACGTGATGATAGCTATTTACTATATAGCCAGTTTTTACTAGATAGGTAATAGTGGGTTGGTTATATCTTCTATCTTGTACTGGGCGTTAACAATCAGTGGAAGGAGCATCAGGATGATCTTCATTTTTCCTGAAATCATAATCGTCTTTTAATATCCTTGTGATGACTCTGATTTTTAAATACAGCTGATTTATATTTAGGCTGTATATTTTTTGTTAGTTTCCAAGGTGTATTTATTCACTGGTTACTAGCTTCAGGTATCTCTGGGTCATTTTCACGTTTTTCATTTAGTTTAGCTAGAACATTTGCCTTTTTCGTATTCAGTTTTGTATTAATATTTTCGTTTAGTTCTTTAAAGGTTTCCGCTAATTCATGTATATAATCAGTTTGTATTTGATTTAAGTTTTTCTCAAAATTTAGTTGATAGTTTAGGTTTCCTTTGATTATTTGAAAAGGGGTATAATCGTGCGAAGAATGTATACTATTATTATAGTTTAATATAGCAATATCAACTAATTCTTGAATTGTCTTAGATCGGTGATTATCTCTAAGCGTAATTAGGCTTTCCTTAAGTGTCGAATGAAATCTTTCGATAGGAGATTTCAAATTAGGATTATACGGTGTCGTAAAGTGTAACTCTATTTGATATGTTTTATAGAGGTCTTGGATTAAATTACTTTTAAACGTTCGCACGTTATCAGTAGTAATTTTACAAGGCGTACCATGGTGAGAAAAGAATTTAATTAAACTCTGACATATTTCTATAGATGTCTCGTTTATAGAGTATGCAGTAGCGAATTTCGAGAAATTATCTATAATCGTCAAATACTTTTGAGCTGATATAGAATATACATCCATATAAATGTGTTCAAATGGTATAGTGCCCGTTGGTGTGGGTTTAAAAATTATTTTATAAGGATGTCTATCGTACTTTGATTTTTGACAAGTCTCACAAGAATTCACAAAATTTATCACCTCTTTCCAAACTTGGCCAATAATAATGCTGCTTAATATTTTTATATTTTCGGTCATTCCTCTATGTTATGTTTTCGTTTGGTGATATCGTTCGATAATTTCCTTTTGTTCGTTTTCACTTATGACGTCATCAAGTAGTAAGTTTGAGATGACGAGTTTGTAAGCATTATGTTTAAATGTTTCTTAAAAAACTCTTATTATTATTGGTTCCAATTCTTTGTTTGGGAAATGTAAACAGTACATATCAGGAGGTAAATGATCTCTAAGAAGTCGTTGAACTTCTTCTGTTGAAGGGTTTTGATTAATGAAAATTAAAAATCTCTTTTTAGTGTTGAATAATTGCATCGTTGTCACGTAAGATCTAGCTTTCGTGGCCCATTTCAATATTGCCTGGTTCTTAAATGTATTTACAGACTTATTTACATATGGGGCACCAAGAATTGGGTCTTCCCTTGATGTATGAATTGTATCAGTATCTGAGTTGTTTTCTTTTACATTATCCTATTCTTAGATGTCATGATCTTTGGTTCCTTCTAATGAGCTGGCACTATCAGTTTCTGACTTTTCTTTCTGTTTGCTAGTTGATAGTTGAGGTGTCTTTTTGACTGATGTTAGTTTTTGATCATTTGTCGATGGTTTAGGTGAATTTGTTTTATTCGGAGCTTTAATCTGAATATCCGATATAATATTTATTTTTGTAGACTTTTTCTTAATATCCGACTCCTTTTCTGGATATACTTTTCTTGGTTTTTCAAATAGGTTTTCCTGCGAGTCGAAAAAGTGCTTGATTTTTTCATGCCATAATTTTGTTGATCATCTTCTTCATTTTCTTTGTCTTTTTCGCATATAGCAGACATGTGTGTAGGTGGTGATTTTATTTCTTCTATTGGGTTTGTTTCTCTTGGTGGTCTGGAGAGGGCGTCTGCATTGGAGTTTTGTATCCCTTTCTTGTAATGAATTGTATACTCATATTCTTGTAATTTTAGTCTCCATCTTAAAAGTTTTGAATTTGGTTCCTTAATCGAGAATAGCCACTGAAGTGGTTTGTGGTCGGTTAAAATTGTAAACTTTCGTCCAAACAGATATAGTCGGAAGTACTTTGTAGCCCAGACAATGGCTAGGAGTTCCTTTTCAATAGTTGAATAGCTTTTCACTGCAGGATTAAGGGTTCTACTACCATATGCAATAGGTAGGTCGGTTCCAATTACTCCTTGCGATAAAACAGCGCCAATTGCGCAGTCTGAGGCGCCTGTGGTAAATATAAATGGTTTAGTAAAATCCGGGTATTGAAGTATTGGATCATTAGTCAAAATATGCTTACAGAGGTTAAAAGCGTCAATAAATGGATTTTAACAAGATTCTTTATAAATTTCCGATAGTATCCAACGAGTCCTAGAAATTATTTTATTTATTTCGTTGTACTTGGAATTTTAAAATTATTTATTGCCTCAATCTTTCTTGGATTTGGTTTTATTCCATCAGGTGTGATTATGTGTCCAAGGAATTCAACACTTTTTTGCAAAAATTTCGACTTATCCAATTGAATTTTCATATTGAAGGAAATATGTTCTTGAAGGCTAGTAGAGTAGATTATAGTATCATCCATGTATACCAAGCAGATTTTTCTTTGTAATCCGCGTAAGACATTATCCATTGCACGTTGAAACGTGGAAGGAGCATTTTTTAAACCCAAACGGCATACGTGTATACTCGTTATGTCCGTTCTCTACATTAAATGCTGTCTTTTCGGATCCATTACAATCTGGTGAAAATCGCTTGCCAGATCAAGTGTGGTGAAATATTGGCATTTTCCCAGTTTATCTAATATGTCCGAAATATTTGGTAATGGATATCGATCATCCCTTGTTTTTTCGTTCAATTTCCTGTAGTCGATTACTAGTCTCCATTTTTTTGTCCTGATGCGTCCATCTTCTTAGGAACGATCCATATAGGTGAACTCCACGGAGAGCTAGAGGGTTGAATGATTTTACCACGTAACATTTGCTCTATTTGGTTATTTACTTCATTCTTATGTACATAGGGGTATCTGTAACTTTTTTATGCACTGGAATTTCATCGGTGGTATTAATAACATGCTTAACTTGATTTGTGAATGTTAATATGTCTCTAGGTTTATACAGGATTTTATCAAATTTCTTTAGAAGTTTAAATAGTTTATTTCTTTCTTCTGAATTCAAATGCTCATGTCTAATTAAACTTCTGAATTCTATATCCTCGTGGACTATATCCTCGGTAGTCTGTTTTTGTTTCACTACATTATTATTTATTTCGAAATTAAATATTTCGTAGTTGTTTACTTCGATTGGTTCCATTAAGAGGCTATGTTACAGTTCATTACGATAGTTTTATTAGAATGGTTGAAAATATCGATTATATAAGATCCATTGTTAATGCTTATAAGGGTAGGTTTTATTTCGATTTCTTCATCTCGATAATAGGGTACTATCCATGTAGTATCATTCGGTAAGTTTGTCTTAAGGGTAGTTTTGTGTATGGTTCTAGGGGGTATTTCGATTTTTTTTATTTACTTTCCGAAAACGTTTGTTTTTAAAAAGTTTTATTTCGAGTTACAAGTGTTCAGTACAAAGCTTTCTTAATGACTAACCTACATTAGGCATGGCTACGTATATATAATCTTCCAGATTTGCTGAGCTTGCAAATGACTAATATAATAATATGAATAATAATATAAGTCATAACAACAGTAATTCAGCGTAAATTGCCATATAATTATACCGTTACTTTTTATAGAACTGACGAGTGCCTCTGATACTGATATGTGTGCATTTTTTCAAGAAACTCAAAGGTTAGGCAGCAGCGTTTTATTTTAGCGTTTTTTTCTTTGCTACGTTCGTTAAAACTATGTAGCTGACATTTTTAGTTTCAAGTTGGCACTTGAGCAGCAACTGTGTTAGATCTAAAGGAATATAGTTATATTTAATATTCTACCGGAAGACGCAGAGGATATCGAGCAAGATGATAAACACAATGATGACTTGAACTGCTTAGAGCCTCGAATGTTAGGGTCTATGCGTGAACTGGAAGTTGTACACGATATATGAGACACAATCAATACGGAAGACCGACCACTTAACTTGAGGACGATTGAGACTCAAACGATGATGAAGTTTGTGCAAAACATGTTCTTCATGTAAAAAACATTTCTGATGAACTTATTTATGCAAATAAGCAAAATATTCAAAACGAGTCATTTCCTTAGGAAACAGAGTAACCAACGTTTTAGTCTGGGCAAAGAATCTCACGTTCGGAAGCCACTAAGCAGTGTGCAAGGCCATTAAATTGTTTTCTATATTATTGCTCGTTGAGAAACAAACAAGAATATTTTAGTATAGTCGAGTGTTTACCCAGAGGAAAAACAAGTCTTTACTTGGTCTTAACAGGACTGTGCCTTCCACATCATTGCCTAAGAGAGGAAGTATGTGTTTTTGATAGACCAAAATGCCTTAGCAGTTGAATAGTTTAGATGCCCATGTTTTGGTATAAAAACTACTTTGGTCAGTCTTCACATTCTTGAAATGTGGCCAAACTGGCTTTTAGTATTTTATATAATTTGCTAATAAGAAGGTCTGGGGTCTGCTGTAGTATTGCTGAGCAAATTCCCTCAGGTCCCGGGGATTTGTATGGCTCTAATGAGTACTTTGTTGGCAGTCTGCCAATGTGCCGGGGACACCCTGCTTTTTGTCCCGTCCCTCACCAGAAATTTCCAGATCTCTGGTTGTGTTCTTCTCGTTGCTGATCCGGGAAAGGGAACGAGGAGTAATTCGATTATTGTTTTTTTACCCTTGGGAGATGTGTGCCTCATCATTGTAACCAGGGAGTTAATGATTTGCTGGTTGTTCTTTGCGAATACTCTTTGGAGTCTGATACATACTAGGGTGTTTTCGATACACTTACAGTATTTCCTCTAGAATAATCTATTGGCCTCTCTATTGGCCCTTCTCAGCTCTTGGTTATATTCGGTTAGCGATACTAAGATAACCCACCTCTTTAAAATACTATTTCATTAGACCTTAGACATACAGTTTTGAGACACCCTATAGATGTATATATTTTGAGACACCCTATATACATTGAAAATATAAAAACAAGTCATAAATTAAAGTCGCGATGTTTTTTGGAAGGGATCCGAAAGCGTATCGCTCGAGAACGAAATATAGAGAGTCAGAAGCCAGCGGAGTGTACGGTTTATTTTGGTGAATTGTTTAGCTTCTGTGTTGCAACATGTCATTACAAGTCAGTAAAATGAAACTTATAATATTGTTATTAACATAATTTGCACAAGTATATTTCTTTTATTTCCATGGATAATTCATATTTGATGGCATAACATGTGTATATATTTTGATATTGTTATTAACATAATTTGTACCAGTATTTCATTTATTCTCATGGATAATTCAAATTTTGATGGTATAACATGTTGATATATTTATTGAAATCTTTTTATGCTGTGAATAGCACTGCTTCAAATGAAAAAAAAAATTATTGTTTGCTGTCTTTTCGTGCTGAAATTTTAGTTTTAGTATGACTGTGATTGTAATGTAAGCAAGGGACTTAATGAATCCACTAACATTTTCCTCCCCTGACTGGGCGAATATCCTAGCTATAAATCGTGGGCTTGCGAGCAAAGCGCCCTAAGTCGTATTTTTAACAAATGTTATATATTTTTAATGATTTGCTTTTGTATGAAACCTATGTGAAGTTTAAATTAACATTAATTTGTAACCTTGATTTCGACTTGATGCCAATTGCTTATAAGCACCCGAAATGATAAAAGATTTGTAGCCTGTGCACAATTACACAGAATAAAACCATATATTCGGAATTGAAATATATTATATCGAAATGACTATAACTAATAGACAACAGTAAAGACTACTATTCAATCACAAAAGTGTTTACATAACATAATCAATCGCTAAGCGATGACGAAGGATATGTATATTATTCGGCCTGCAGGTCTTACTAGAGATATTGGCTCAAATTACAACTATAGCTGAGTAGCCTCCCGTATGGGACCTCAGTACCTGCTGGCGACGTCTGGCTAACTAATACCAAACTCTTCAGTTTTGAATGTATTGTAGTATTGTCACAAGTGTGGAACGACAAATTGTGGTGCGGGAGACAGTAATTTAATTAATTGATATACTAATAAAGGTTGTACAGGGTGGCTCGAATTCGTGTCTATGCATGGGGAACTCGAAAACCGTAAGAGATACAGTGTCGGTCAAATTAAGGCAAAATTGCGCATTTAAGTGCCTAACAATATGCCGTTTAGAAAGTTTCAAAATTCCGAGTATTTGCGGAGATATCCGGAAAAAACCGAAATTTTAAAAAATCGTTTTATTTTTTTCCTGGGCTTATTTAAAAACGGATTTCAAATCTAATTGCACTTTTGCGTTGCCACTTTTTCCGCTCTATCCAATGATGATATCCAGTTTGAAATCCGACGTTTCGTCTGCAAGGGATCATCATCAACTTTCTCTTTTTAAATACGAACTTTCATTTTTTTTATCGTTTTTCAGATGGTATTGGCGTTGTTAATATGAGTTTCTGTTTTTTTTATATATTTTTTAATTTTTATTATTTTATATTATTTTTATTTTATATATTTTGCTTTTGCGTGAGTTTAAATAATTTAAGGTAGGGACTTTTGAAATTTTCATATTCTATAAAAATATTTTATTTGTTTTTTGCATTAAGTGGAAAATTGGAGCCCGTATTAAAAATTAAAATTAGTAAAATTATTTTTTACGAGAATATGGCCATGAACTATTACTCAAACAAGTTGCTTAGTGCATTTTATTTATAATCAAAATTCCAATAGGTGTTTTTCCATCGAAGTTCCTATAGTATCGCGTAGTATGATTATAAATTGTTGATGTTCTCTATTAAATAAAATTTTTAATTGGTTAAAGTTGGGAATATTTTATCATTGCAGTAAGCAACTTGTTTGAGTAATAGTTCATGGCCATATTCTCCTAAGAAATAATTTTACTATTTTTTATTTTTAATACGCTCCAATTTTCCACTTAATACAAAAACAAAATAAAATATTTTTTGAGAATATAAAAAATTCAAAAGTACCTACCTTAAATTATTTAAAATTACGCCAAAGCAAAATATATAATTAAAAAAATAATAATAAAAATTAAAAAAAATTAAAAAAATAATAAAAAAAAAATAATAAAAAAAACACATAGTCATATCAATAACGCCTATACCATCTGAAAAACGAAAAAAAAAATTAAAGTTCGTATTTAAAAAAAGAAAGTTGATGATGATCCCTTGAAGACAAAACGTCGGATTTCAAACTGGATACCATCATTAGATAGAGCGGAAAAAGTGGCAATGCAAAAGTGCAATTCAATTTGAAATCAGTTTTTAAATAAGCCCAGGAAAAAAATAAAACGAATTTTCAAAATTTCGGTTTTTTCCGGATATCTCCGGAAATACTCGGAATTTTGAAACTTTCTAAACGGCATATTGCTAGGCACCTAAATGCGCAATTTTGCCTTAATTTGACCGATACTGTATCTCTTACGGTTTTCGAGTTCCCCATACATAGACACGAATTCGAGCCACCCTGTACAGTAACTCGGTTTAGAAATTGCGATCGAGGTTTTCTCTGCCATGCCCTTTTCCCTCGTGAATTCCAGGCGGAGTATGGCACGTTTTTCTCTAATAAATTAGGCTTATTAGGAATATGTGGTTTAATTTACATGACGCACCTTTCCCTCAAATGTCCCTAATTGTGTTTAGTCGAAGCGCAATACGAATAATCAAAAATTGTGTAAGATATAATAATAACACAACGTAGGTATTGATTTTCTTTTTAATCTATTTTGACGATCAATGGCAAAATAAAGACAAAGCACAACCTATCTCATTCAACTATGTTGAACAGACCCGGGTGGGTTATACTACAATACCCTGTATTCCTCCCAGTTTTCCGTCCTTTTGTCTGTGTTCCAATGTCTCCTGACGTGTCTTCCTCTTTCCCTTAGATCAGGTCCCCACCAAAGGACCCCCTAGAGAAATTTGGGACAGTCTGGAAGCAATTTACTTCGAATGCTAGAGTTGTAGCTTCCGTCAGTTGGTCCACCGCAAGCTCCAAGTCTGTTGCATTTTCTATTTTACTTTTCAAACCCAACAGTTTTCATTCCAGGTCTTCGCAACAGCTACTCTAGTTCGTTTTACGAGATATTCGAAAATTTGATTTTCGAAAATTTTATGATCGGAACAACTTGCTGCTGCTGTGCTTTTTGTTAAGTTTAAAAATTACTGCCTTTAGCTTTTCACAAAAGTAAATAACTGTGAAATCATCTTTAATTAAAATACATATTTAGTATGATTATTCGTTCATTTTTCAGATATGAAAGCTGAACGAAATATGATTGTCTATATTAAAATGAACCACATCTTTAGAGTTGCGCGAATCCTCATATGATTAATTGAGCTTTTTGATTTACCCATTTAAGTTGAGATATGCCCTACATCAAAATCTAAAGTTTATAGTTGCTTTTCGTAAAAGATAGGTGATATTTAATTAAATTTCCACACGCTGTACTCGGAAAATGTATCACTTTTAAAGAAAAGCTTGGTACACTTTAATAAGGTTCATCTCCAATTAAATATATAAGCAACAAGTTTCTAAGAGTTATGGCGGGTAAAGGGAAATCCGAATTCTCTGGAAACCGCTTTCTAACAAAGGAAAATACCTTAAACTTTAGCGACTGTTTCACGGTAAATTTAAGGTCATTATAAACTAAATGCCAGATAAAGGAAAATTGTAGAGAAACGTTTGACGAAGCAGTTTGCGTGCAATATTAAAGATCGCGCATACTGGCGTGATATACAATACAAAGGCTGCACTTAAATTAATGAAAAGTGATCATGATGTGAGGATATAAGTGATTTATTGATGCTCTAAAGGTTGATCATTATATTCACGAACTAAGTTTAAGGTGACACCCGGCGTAATGGTTCACCAAAGCATAATAGGACAATTTATTGCAACTACTTATGTTATGAGAAATCGATTGCAATCCTTTTATCATCCTCTCCAATCCTTTATGTTATTGCAAAAACAATTTTTAAGCAGGTCATTAGCTTTTACCACTGGTAAAGCAGATGTTTGGTATATTCTCAACTCGGGCACGAGCCATTTCGCAACACGAAGGACTTTTGTTTGCTTTAATGTCAACTGGGCATGACATTTTTATGTTTAATTGGTACCTCGCCATGATGCTATTAATGCCTTAACAAGCAGGTAGTTTTGTTTCTGGTTAGCAAAACAGATTTGCTTGTAATTCCTCCTAAACATTGGATTTCCTTCCGCAATATTAAGCAGTCTTAAAAATATCCTTAAGGGTCATTTCCTACTATTTATGAATTATCATATGAAACAAAAAGTTGGCCTACAGTGTCGACGCCACTTTTAGTACCATTGTATGGAATGGCGATCTCATTTCCATTTATGAGTTGTTTCCAAATCGATAATAATATATTGTGCCGAAGTTATTTTTTCATGGAATACAAAGGCTGAGTTATTTAGCTAAGATGACTTAATTGGCTGTTTTGTTACCATATTTGGACGGCTTATTACGTAGGTATTGCCACCGAACATTATCAATAGCCTCTAAGCCCCGCCCCCAGCATTTCCCTCCTTGCCCCGTCGCGAAACCTGATGAAATGCTACCTAACTGCTCAGGCCTCGTGCCACTTTTCACCCCGTCTCTGGTCTAAAGTGCTACATCAAAGTGCCGACTGAGAGTGGACTTTCTAGTCTCTTGTTAATGTTCGGTGGTACTGCCTAAAAGAGCAGCATCGCCTGAATGCTAGAGGCATTTTACGTATTGTAAGGTCCTTACTAAGGAGTATATTATGTTTGGGTTAGTTCGAGTTGGTGCGAATTTAGCTAAAATCATTCAGTCATCGCACGTAGTCCGATCATCAAACAGAAGGCAAGATCTCTGCCGGGACTCCGTCCGGACCAGCTGCATTGTTGCTTTACAGATAGCTTTTTCAAGCTCTTCTTTGGTAATTGTCTATTGTCGTAAAAAAGTTCTTCGATGTATATTTCCCAAACATTGATTTTTTTATCGCTTTCAAGAACTATCCTGTTATCCTTATTTACTATCAAACTTGGTTTGCATTTTCTGTATATTCCAGCAACCTCTTTCAGTTTTTTTTTCAAATTTTTATGACCTTCTTGTCTTTGCAATTCTATTTAAGTCCATTCGCGTCTGAGCCAGTCGTTCTTTGCTATTCTTATCTTCCTTTTTATTAATTCATTAATGCTTCTATAGGTGCTGTGGTCTGCGTCATTCTTGTGCCTTCGGTGTTCATCCATCAACAGCAGAATCTCATCAGTCATTCATTTCTGCTTTGCGCCTCTCGTCCTATATCCCAGTCTGCTCTGCATAGCGTTCATTACAATCCCTGTTATCTCTGTCCAAGACTGGGTTAGATCTTTTTCAATATTTGGTGTTATCATTTGAATTCCTGTGTTTATTTTACATCTGATTTCAGCTTTAATTTTTGGATACTTCAGTCTGTTCAATAATAATTTTCGTTGTGTTGTTGGCTTTTTTTGTATTTGATAAGGCGATCAGTACAGTGCCCATCAAAAGAACATGGTCAGAAGGCACGTCTGCTCCAGGATATGTGCAAGCTCTTTTTACAGTTGAGCTGAATCTACTGTTGATGAGAATGAAATCTGTTTGATTCTGTACGATATTCTGTTTTGAGTCTGCTGGAGATTTCCAAGTATAAAGGCGGCGAGGGTGCAGTTGAAACCATGTATTTGTGACTTTAATTTTTTCTTCTTGGCAGAACTGCAAAAATCGGTCACCTCTTTCGTTCCTTATAGCAAGTCCATATGGTCCAACTATGTCCTCAAAATCGCCGTTTCCAATCGCCCATAATTTTGTTTAAGTTAAAGTCGCCCATAAATATGTTAACAAATAGGTTGCAGAGTACTCAACAATAATTCATTTAATTCAA
Organism: Pissodes strobi; assembly: GCA_016904865.1. Taxonomy (NCBI): domain Eukaryota; kingdom Metazoa; phylum Arthropoda; class Insecta; order Coleoptera; family Curculionidae; genus Pissodes; species Pissodes strobi. The sequence continues at coordinate 13,747 of MU190584.1, forward strand.
CAGTCTGCTGAAATCAGGCTTAGCCGAAGAGGGTTGCTAAAGAAGGCATAACTTCTGAAAGGCAAAAGAAACTCAGCCACAACTGACATAGAGTCAAAAAATGGCGATGCATATGAAAACAAAAGCCAACTAATCTTAAGGTGCGTCCAGACCTGTGACAAGACCGCGTATCGTGACACTGCCGCGAACTTCGTCGCGTATAGTCTGGACGGTACCCCGTAACCGCAACGCGTGACATCGCTGCGTTTACCGCGTGTCATCAGTCCGTTCCATGTCCTGTCGGTCTTTCAGCGTCGCATCAAAGGGATGCTACGCCGCTTGGTTCGACAAGTCTGGACGGGACCGCGTGTCATCAGAACGTTTTGCATATTTAATTGAATTTTAACCAGTGTAGCGGACGGCGGCTATTTATTTTTGTTTTGAGTTAGTATTTGTTATTTTAATAACAAGATGGAATGGGCACAGGAGACAACGTTAGCATTTATTGAATTATATAGGGAAAAGGAAATATTGTGGGATACAAAAAGCCCACACTATTATCATAAACTTAAAAAACATGATGCGTGGGAAGCAATTGCCAAGGAATTGGATATATCGTCCGATGAATGCAAAAAGAAAAGTACAAACTTGTTGTCCTCTTTAAGAAGAGAAAAACTGAAAATGAAAAAAAGTCAGGGGACAGGAAAAGGTAAGTAATAATTATTTTGCTGGTTCTTTCTACAGAGTGATTCATTAACAAAAGAGACCGGCTATATCTCGGAAAGTAGTTTTTATGTTATTTTTTTAATCACCCAAGATAATACGCTGGAAATTATTTTCGAGTTTGTTACATGCTCGCTAGTAGCAGCCCCCACTAAACCTAAATAAAATTTTATTTGGTATTTTGGCCAATTAAGATACCTATATTGAAAGTATCTAAGCCTTGCATATTTCCTAATATGTTTTGTCTAAAACTTTTGTCTTTTGGACTGAAATAAAGTGGTGGTGGGATTCAGATGTTTTTTAAACAAACTATGATTACTCAGGTTTAGCATAACCGATTATGAAAAACTTGGCGTGATTTAAAATGGCTTAATTTGTCCCACAAAATGATATTTCGATTTTGCATATTTTAATTTTTCCGTCACCGCTAGAGTGCGGTAACTAAAATACCAACACGCATATTTGTTTTTTTTTGCAAAAAAATCAAATACAATGATATATTCCTGTTTACCTATCTGATTTAATAGAGAATTAGGTTCTGTAAAAAAAAATGTGTTATGTTCAGTGGCATTCCGGGAGGCACCTAAACCAATATTATTGAAAAAAAAGTACGCCATTGACTTTTTTATAATTTTGATATGTAAACATCTTAACGCGAAAATTTCGGCAAATGGGACAGAAATCATATATGGGGACGGAAAAGTGAAAGCCTATGTGACCGGGTATTATAAATGCGAATGTGTTTTATTGTTTGTTTCTTACTCTTTCACACATAAACTACTCAACCGATTATCATGAAATTTTGTACTGATATTTTCAAGAGTATAGTACTCGAGACACTGATGTCCGGACATAGGACACTTTTAGCTTTTATCCGCGGCTTCGCTGAGATTATATTTGTAAAAAGTTTTTTTTCTTGATTTTGGGCATGCCTTGGTTTAGTTTTGGTTAGTTTTTGTTCGTTGAGCCCCTATAGCGAGCGAATCGAGCAGATGACTATGCGTGAAGTGTAATATTAGACATTCTAATGCAAACGTTATAAATGTAAACAATAAACAACGCACGTCAGGCGGTAACGGTGACGGGAATGTGTTTTTCAGGCTATCTGTAACTGTTAGTGTAAAATGTGTTTTTTCTAACGCCAGAATACAGGCAACCAATTCCAAATAAGTGGTTGCATATATTCAGGCGTCACGCGGCCTAAGGTGGCATTAGATTTTCATGTCGATGATGTCGATATAGGATATGTTAACACATCAGTGTCTCGAGTACTAGCAGACTCGCTAATTTTTTTATATATATACAGGGTCTGCCCAGATTTGGTTACCAAATGGGAAACTTTTTTTTTTATTTTATGAGAAAAAGTTATTCTTATAATACCTAATGTATAATTTTTGTTCCTTGAATTTTTTTCGTATCTCGCTTCCTTTTGGAGAAAGAAAATAAAAATCCTTTGTTGCCTGTCCCTGGAGCACAACCGTATTAGATAAATAAATTTCGTGTTTTAACAGAAAACGAAGCAAAATACGTAATTAGGTTATTCAAGAAACAAAAAAGTTGTATTTTTAGCTACTTGACCTGAAAAAAAAATAGAAATTACAAAAAAGTCAGTGGCGTAAAGTAGCTACTTTTTTTAGGTCAAGATGAAATATATGTCAGTACGTGGTTTGCTTTTAATAGTTTGAAATTTATTTGGGATAGAGATGCCGTAAGAGAAACGAAAAGTACAGTAAGTATATTTACTACACATTTTAACACAAATTTTACATCATTATTAGATACAGATAAATTTTTATTATAATAATAGCCTTAAATTTAAGCAATTTAAGTAATAATATCCATTTAAGCATACTAATCTTGCCAATCGACCCGCCCTTCATTTTGAAAAAAGTCTGCAATTTCAGTGCGCATCTCTTGAGCGTTTATGGAAGGTTTCCTTGGAAGGTTTCGTATTGGAATCAGTGATGTATTTGGTTCATTGTTTTTGCTCCTATAATCTAACTCAGTTCTTTCATCGAAAGTCCCGGAGGGTGTGTATAATAAACGAGAAGTGGTATTACATCTCAAAAAATTATGCAAATGAGCTACTGTCAGTACTACCAACTTGGCTCCAGAATCATCGGCTTACGAAGGATTCTAAAAACGGCTGATAAAATTCCAAAAACATTTTCTACCACTCTTCTGGCCCGAGACAATCGATAGTTGAAAATTCTTTCCATCGATCCTTTACCGTGTATTCCGGAAAATGGCTTCATCATTCTATCATTTAGGCCAAAAGCTTCATCACCGACAAAGAAATATGAAACATTTTTCTCTCTTCCATCTAAAGGCTTCTCCTTGGGGAAGTTTAATTCATTTTTCTAAATTTTTTTGTAAAGAGAACTATTTTTGAATATGTCACCATCCGAAATCCGCCCTTGTCCCCCAGCATCTACATACAACAAGTTGTAATTAGCATCTACTAGTGCAAATAGGACAATGCTAAAATGTGACTTGTAGTTGAAAAATTCGCTGCCAGAATTCATTGGTGATTGCAACACAACATGCTTGCCATCGATGGCGCCCAAGCAATGTGAAAAATTCCATATCTGTCGGAACTCACTTTCTACTTCTAACCATTCGTTAGGTGTAACTAGTATCTGTAACAAGGATATCATTTCTTTTTGCACCTACTTAAATGGAGTAGCATGTACAGGGTTTCTGGGTATATTTAGAATGATAGTTAAAATCTTTATTTGAAGAGTTAGCGTAGCATATCAAGCCTTAAAGTTTTAGGGCTTTACCTGAACCGTAAAAATTTGCTAAAAAAAGAAACAGTTGACGATCGAGTCTATAAAATATAAATATCAACATCGTTATTTTAAATGGCACACGCTGTATATGGTTTATTTATCGGATAGTCCGTTCGTTACTGATTTCGAATATACCCTCTATCTTCAAAACTAAAGACCAATGACAAAAACTGTATCATAAGATCAATGAATTAGACCAACACATTATTTAATATCGTTCTCTTTCTAACACATTGATATTATGGCATAGTTTTTGTCATTTTTCTTAGTTAGTTTTAAAGATAGAGGTATCAAACCTCAAACCTCGTATATTTAAAATCAACAACGAACGGACTATCCGATAAATGAACCATATACGGGACATGCCATTTAAAATAACTATGTTTATGTTTATTTTCCACAGACTCGATCGTCAATTATTGTTTCTTTTTTAGCAAATTCTTACGATTCAGATAAAGCCCTAAATCTTTTAAATTTGATATGCTATGTTATCTCTTCAAATCAAGGTTTTAGCTATCATTCTAAATAAAACCAGAAACCCTGTACTTTATCAAAATTTTCAATTCTACAAGAAAAATATGAAGTAATATTAGCGAACTATACTGATATTCTTATACCTTGAATCAAAAATAAAATAATGGCCATTTTTTTTTAATGTTTCATATGCGCCAAAGAATCGCATTTTTTGAGGCGGAAAACAGAATTCGATTTTACAAAAATTCATATTATGAATTTTCACACCTTGAATAGTCTGTTTTATATTAAAGGTGGCCCAAGAGGACAGGTTCGAAAATAATGAAGGTCCACAGGAAACTGAACTCACTCAACTCACCGAACGTAGTATCAACGAAGCATTGGCAGCAACGTCACAAGAAACTTCTTTTGCACCATTAGCTGAGACCGCAAAGGATCTTACACCACGCCATTCGATACTACCTCAAAAGAGGAAGAAGAAAGGTGTTTATGATGAGAGATTAGATGAAGCTTATAAACTTCTACAAAATGCCCAAAAACCAACTCAATATAGTTGCTACGGAGTTGGAGAAATATACTGTCGATGCTCAAATTGGTGTCCAACAGGATATCATGAATATCCTATTTAAAGCTGACAGGGGCTATTATAATAGACCACAATCATCTTTTTCCACAGTTCAAACGATCATTCCAACAGGTCGTCAAGCTTTCGCCTCACAATCTCATAATCAGACAGATATACCAATTCATTCTCCTCCCATTCACGATAACAATAACTATCGAGCACATCTACTCCAAAATTCAAATAAACTGCGTCAATTCTCACAGTTTATGAACTAAGATACTAACTCGCCTTTTTATGGTAGCTCCTCATCACAATCCACAGTTCATACTCGTTTAAACTCCCCTCGCGAATATTAAATATTTCAGAACGTAAATAATTCGCAACTTTCAGAAGGCGACCTGACTCCTTTATCTTCCCCACATGAATCCAGTCAATTTTCCGCAAATTCTTCTATGCATAGCCAATATTCTTTCCAAGTAAGTGAAAATTCACAGACAAATTTTCAATTGTCGAACGCAATACGTTCAGAGTCTCCTGCCTGTATTCCTTTGCCTTCCTTGCAACAAACATCCCAAGATGATTTCGCAAATTCTTAAGACTAAATCAACCTGCCTCCTAATCCTCCTATAGCACTTACTTACATATCTATAAATGCGCAATATCGCAATGTAACAAATAGTGTACTACCTACTTATAAATAAAAATGCTTACCTTTATATTGTCTTTGAGTATTCCTACGAGAGCCTTGCATACTTCTGGAACTATTTCACTTATTGATTGTTTAGACATTTTAAATACGTACTGCAGGCTGGTGAATGAATCACCAGTAGCTAAAAATCTGAGCGTTACAGCTAGCCTCTCTTGCATAGTTATAGCTTTCCTAAAGTAAGTGTCTCTTTTTGCAATTTTTGGCCCAATTAAATTCAAAATATTTTCAAAATCTGTTGGTGACATTCCTTGTAAAAATTTTTATAAAGACCGCTAATTTTTTGAAATTTTAAATCTCTAAGTAAATAGTTTCCCCCATATTCCAGTCTTCCAGTGTAAAGATGTTGCTGCCACCATCTTTTTCGTTTTCTTTCTCTTTTATTACGCAATAAATGATCTATAACAATGTACGCTGCTGCTGCTTACGTCCATGATGACCGACTGTTTTTTATTTAAATGAGCGGAACGCTGTGAACGTGACTATGATACGCGACGATGACACGCATCAAAGTTCGCCTCGTCGTGAAAATGTTCGCAACGCTGTCACGTCACGGGGTTATGTCATAAGTCTGGACACACCTTAAAGCATGAAATATTCCATTTAAGAAAAGCCATACAAATTAATTCAAAAACAAACATGTCAAGTTTTTTATGGATTTCGAAGGAAAGGTAATTTAAAGGGCTAAAAAATGGACTCAGCAGATAATGTCTGAAATGGTGAATTCTATTTAACTGTTACTTTTTCAATGATTTCCAGTATCCTTCTTTTCTATTTTTGTGACAAAGCTGGAAGTAAAGCGCTCACACTTCAGGGGATCTCCATAACTAAATAACTACTCTTGCTTTTGACTCACACTCTCCCATCCAATAATTGGAAAAATTACCTGACATATCACAAGAAGTTGTGATCCAATTTAATTATTAAATAGACAATAAAGAAAATCCGCAAATAATACAATACTAAAATGCGACTTTCACGGTGTTGTTGGAAGCCTAAAAACAAATAATATGTTTTATTCATTTATTTTTCATTGCAATGGATCCCACCACCACCATCTAGGACTGTGAAACATGTTTCCATCCGACACGTGCGATACCTAATTTTACATGAAGATTAGCCCTATTTCAGGCTTCCAAAGGGTGGCCGTAATACCGTAGTATGCAGCTTTTTATGCAAAAGTCACTGGACGATGATAAATTGATGACATCAATAAAATGTTGATATATCGAGGAAATCAAGCATGCTTAAAGTCGCACACCATTAATCAAATTTGGCATATTATGATGAACAGCAGTCGAAATTTCTTAACGCGTAGGGCTAGTGATTACAATAAGGTAAGGTTTATTAATTAACAATTAGCATAATGAAGGTAAGCCCTAAATAAACCAATATTTTATAGGAAAATCAGGAACTCGAGCAACTAAATCCAGAATGGGTAAAATTAATTCAAATAAAGGTCGAAAATTAACCCAAAAGTCAACGTAAACAAATGAAAATCACGGTAAACTGAATCGTGAAACAAAATATATCTCAGGACGAAGTCCAACCGAGAAATATCCCGAAATGTCCCCAAATTAGAATATGCGACATCCACGCAAGTATTTATTTCTCAAAATTATTCCATTATTAAATCGTTTGAGTACAATTTACAAGCTAAATTAATCAATGTGAAGAGACTTGATCTAAGGATAAAATTTAAATTCAAGTTTTAGAAATCCGCTTAATTTATGTAAGTTATTAAACAACTTGTTTTGTATAAGATAAATATAATTGTAATCTCCTTTTTCTTTTTCGGGAAAACAGCAAAAAATAATGTGTATTCTCGAGGTAGAAAGGAGACGAAACCGAAACAATGCAAATAAGTAGAGCTAGTTAATGGTAATAAATGATGCAATTGTTAGTATGTTTTTTGACTTTTTACCCTCCTCAAATAAGTTCCGTGACTTAGAATTAGGGTCAACATTCTTCTTTATGAAAACTAATTATTCCAGTTAAAATCTAGAAATATATACTTAATACAATAAAACGAAGGCTTAACTTTGGCTCGGTAGTTCTGACGGATAGATCTGACTAACTTGAAGGCTCAAAGCGCAAACTTAACAACAATTAAAGAGAAATAAATGTTTATTTATGTGGAATATACCATTTGTTTTAAGGTCCCCCATAAAAAGTAATCCAACGGAGTCATATCGGGTGAGCGTGGTGGTCAGTTTACAGAAGCGTCATTTCCTCTACCGATCCATTTGTTTGGATACTGTTGAATTAAAAAATTGGGGACATTTAAAGTAAAATGTGGTGGAGCACCGTGATACATAAACCACATAACTCGTCGCAGTTGTAATGGCAAATCTTCTAATAAATCTGGCAGCGTATTTTGTAAATCGCCCAAATAGTCCAGACGTGGCGGTAAAATGACAGGACCGATAATAAAATCGCTAATGATTCCTGCCCATACATTAATCCTAAACGAATGTTGATAGTGAGTTACTTTTGTGGCATGTGGATTTTCATCAGCATAGACATGTTCGGTATGCAAGTTGGTCATGCCACTTCTTGTAAGACACGCTTCATCAGTAAATAAGATTTGCTTAGCAAAATCCATATTCCGTTGTCTTTGTTCAGTAATGAATCGACAGAAGCCTAATCGTTTGTCGAGATCCGGCGGTAAAAGGTCTTTTACCTTTTGGATGTGGTATGGATGAAGCTGCTGCTCTTTTAATGTTCTTTGAATAATATCCTTCGATATTCCTATCTCTAAACCTAAGTGTCTGATGCTTAATTTTGGATCTTCAGCGATTCTTTCCAAAATTTGTTCTTCAACCGCAGGAGTCCTTACCTCACGTTGTCGTCCATAAATGACAGTTACAGGAGTGAGCAAATAGACCACACATATTAGCCCTTACAGAAACACAAGTATGTTCTACAACAACAACAGTGAACTACCTCTATCCTGGTTACGACTTACATACCCGATTTAGATATAAGTTCGCAATATGCCTTTTTGTCCGAAGCGACCTTTCATGTCACCGCGAGGAAACACTCGAACCGTACAACCTTGACGTCATGTGACTCAAGTTCACCGCCAAGGGATTAACCAAGTTTATATGTTGTCTCTATCATCCTCCGAACGATAGAGCCTACCAAAGCTTTTTTTCAACACTAGCTACCACTTTTGACTCAATACAGGTCGATCACCCCAGTTCAGAAATAATCGTTCTGGGAGACTTCAATGCCCACAACACCAACTGGCTCAAACATCACAACAAGACCGACAACGAAGGTAGAGAAGCTGAAGCATTTGCCATCAGCTGCGGGCTTACTCAACTTGTAGACGAACCAACTCGAATCTCAGAGAGGGGCGAATTCGTCGCCCTCCTGGATCTTTTTCTGACCACCAATCCTGATCAGTATAAGGTTACAGTTGGTCCGCCATTAGGTACCTCCGACCACAAACTTATTACAACGGTTTGTGAATTGCCACTCATACAGAAGGATCCACCATTGCCTCGCAAAATCTGGCATTACAATTCTGCAAACTGGGACGATCTAAGGCAGTTCTACCTAGATTTTCCTTGGCTCGACGTCTGCTTTGCCACTGACGACCCGTCAGACTGCTGCGAATAGATCATGCAAGTAATCTCCTCAGGAATGGAAGCATACATCCCAAATTCCATCAAGTTACCATCAAAAGGAAAGCCCTGGTTCGACAAAAGATGCGAAAGAGCTGTAGGAAGGAAACAGCAAGCCTATAAGTACTGGCAGCAAAATCAGACCGCTGAAAATCGCAATTATTTTATCGAAGCGAGAAACGAGTGCAAGCGTGTGATCGACGAAACTAAGGACAAACACAATCAAGGGATCAGGAATAAACTTTTGCAATGCCCCAGTGGTTCCAGGAATTTCTGGTCGGTAGCAAAGGCAGTAAGTAACAACTTTACAAAAACGTATCTCCCACCTTTTACGGATGAACGTGGCATCACGGCGACTACAGCCAAGGAAAAAAGCAAACATGCTCGCCAAAATGTTTTCATCGCCCTCTACCTTAGACGTGACCCAAGGCAAGACTCTCCCCACTATACCGAACATCAACACCACCATGGCAGAAATTAAGTTTTCTCATCGTGATATTCGCAAGAACCTTAAAGAACTAGATACGCAAAAGGCATCAGGACCGGACGGAATACCTGCCATCGTGCTAAAGAACTGCGCCAACCAACTAACACCCGTCTTTTCCAGGCTTTTTTGGGACTGCCCGCCTCTCTCTGCAGCTGGCTGTCCAGTTTCCTTAAGAGCCGATCCCTACACGTTGCAGTCGATGGACAT
>MU190584.1:27124-41802 GCA_016904865.1 Pissodes strobi
ATTATTTTTATTATAAATTATTAATTGATTAAGCTTAGGGTCGAGGACCTAACTATTTGACTTCCCTACAAAGAGTTAGTTAGATTGAGTTAAATAGTGCATAAGTCGAGGGCCTTATAATTTGCATACAAATGGCACTCAATCGAAAAATTCTTGCCGAGGGCATAGAAAAAGGATAGGTTTAGTCCGAGGGCTTCGCAATACAAAACATTCTTAATGTTATTTTTATTATAAATTATTAATTGATTAAGCCTAGGGTCGAGGACCTACCTATTCGATTTCTCCACTAAAAGTTGGCTATTGACTTACTAAGAAGTGATCGATGCCAATTCCAAACTTGTCACCGCCAAATGATAATCAGATACACTCGTGTGTATTATATGGTCGTGGACCTATTTAATTAAAATTGCTATCATGGACTGACTCCTTATTGTCTGCAAAATAGCTGTATATTTTACAGGGTGTTAGTTGTTTTGATTAAAATATCACCCGCAGACTATTGTCTGAAAAAGAGCTGTATACTTTACAGACTGTTAGCTGTTTTGACTGAAATATTACCCGCAGACTATTGTCTGCAACATAGCTGCATACCTTACAGGGTGTTATGGCAAAACATATTTGGCATTAAGGACGTGGGCCATATTTTCTGAGGGATAGCCGTGGCTATTCAGTAAATTCTATCATCACTTGAGCGATTAAAAGGCTGTGAGCCAACAGTATATATTTTAATATGGTCGTGGACCTATTTAATTAAGATTGCAATCATGGACTCCTTATTGTCTGCAAAATAGCTGCATACTTTACAGGGTGTAAATTGTTTGGACTAAATTATCTCCTGAAGACTATTGTCTGCAAAACAGCTTACAGGGTGTTAGTTATTTGACTAAATATCTCCCGCACATTATTTTGTGCAAATTTAATTATTTGCAAAGGTTCCTACAACACCAATTGGGGCATGGGCCAACAGCTGTAGGAGCCGTTAGCTAACAACACCAACCATTTGTCATGCTTGGCTGATGCACTTTACTGTTTTGAAATGTGCATAGTGCTCCTGAATGATTTAAGATTTATTATAAATACAGAAAAAGTCAGTTAATACCATCATACAAAATAACTTACTTAGGATACTTAGGACTTAATTCAGAGGACCGTTTCCTCGACCGTTTCTTTACCTCTTAAGAAAATGAATTGAATAAAGAGGCAATTTAAAAAATATGTTAACAAGACAGGTACTACAATTCGAGATTTTGCAAAAATTATTGGTGTTTTGGTAGCAGCGACTCCTGCCGTTCCTCGGAGTCGTCATCGTATCAAAAGACAAGGGCGCGTAAAATTTAAAGCCTTAATAGGAAAGTCGTACAATGACAGAATATTAATTTCAAAAGATACAAAGCAAATTATTAGCTGGTGGATAGACAATCTAGAATATACTGTAAATGTGAAGCCTAGTACGTTTTCATTTGAATTTTGCTTTTTTTTTCTTATGCGTCTGCGTATCCAACAGGCTATTGTAACGGCCAAAAATGTCGCGAGTTTTGGGAGAAGCCGACAAGTCTAAGCATATTAATTATCTTGAAATTAAAGCTGCTTGTCATGGCTAGAAATTAAAGTTGCTTGTCATGGCTTACAATTATTTACTAAATCAAATGAAAATATTGGAGTCTTACTTAGAATCGATAATAAGACGACAATATCGTGCATTAATCGTGGGGGAAGCGTAAAATATCGAAACTTAACCAATATAACCTTTCAATTTTTAGGCTGGTGTGAACAAAACGTATAACACTCTTTTCATCTTATATCGCGTCAAAAGAAAAAAGGAAGCCGATAAGGCATCAAGACAAACTTCCGTTGAAACAGAATACGAACTAAACAAGCAGGTATATCAGTAAATAATAAGTGGTTAGATTTATTTGCAACTTATTATAATGCAAAATGCAATAAATATATTTCCTGGTTTCCGGATCCAACCTCCACAGCAGTCGATGAATTTACAATTTCTTGGCATGATGAGTATTTTTACGCTTTTCCCTTGTTTTCTATGATATTTAATGCTTTAGATAAATCTATACAGGATGAAGCCACCGGAATATTGGTATTACCTGTGTGAACCCTGGTATACCTTGTCTCTTAGTTTATTAGTTGGGAAACCGTTGAATTTTAAATCGAGTAAAAATTGGTTACTCTCTATAGAGACTCTCATCTCTTATACAGGAAAATTTTCCTGGTGGCAACGAAACTGTCTGAGAAGCATTTCTTCAAAGAAGCATTTCCGGTCACGCCATCCCAATAATGTTTGCATCCATCTCATAAGGAACTTGGAAACCGTACAATGTTGTGATTTTAAAATTGGTTTACTTGTTCTTGTGTTGATAAAACACCAGTTTTTAGTATTTTTACTTTATGTATTTATAATAATGCAACGATATATAAAATATATCTAACAACAACACTGTCAACGTTATCCTACTGTCTAAACTGCTGCTAACTTAATAGTAATGACATAGGCGTACCTATAAATATTTTTTGTTAAAACAAATTGTTAATTAATATTTGACATACAACGCTTGTGTTAATAAGTAGGTATTATAATTTCTGTAACGGCAAAATTTCGATGTCTTTACTTATATTTTAAACATTTATCTGGACTTTTTAGTTCGCGAAGTAAACAAAGGAGCTTCTTAGGTCTTGATAAGTACCTATAGATAACTTTATGTTTCACCGCCTAATAGGGATTAATATATAATAAAAAATTTTTTAAAGGGAAGCTACAAGTTAAAGCCCCCTAAACCTAAATACGATTTTACATGGAACGTTGAACCTGTATTACTCTATTTATCAACACTTTACCCTTTACAATCTCTATCACCTGATAAACTAACAAAGAAAACGGTAACACTTATGGCACTAAGTTCAGCACATTGGATCCAAACATTAAGCAAAATTACGATCGACAATAATAGAGACTCTACAGTTAAAATTGAAGATTTCGGAAAAAATTTAAACCTCAGCTCCCTATAAAAACCAGCCTTTTCCGTATTTTCAAAAACCAGAATTACCTATTATGTGTCGCAAATTGTATAAAACAGTACATTGAAGTCACCGTGCACCTTCGTTCCAATTATACATCCCTATTCTTAACTCTGAAAAAAACCACATCACCACGCAATAACTCAAATGAGTAGGTGGATCAACTTAATTTTTAAAAACAGTGGTATGGTATGAACGTTAACGTCTTTACCGGATATAGTGTAAGACACGCCAGGACGTGAGCAGCCTTTAAGTTTGACGTAAACATAAATGTCATTAAGAATATAACAGGGTAGAGGCCTATAAATCTGACACTTCTTCAGATTCTATACTCGAACTCTAGGTACGCCAGTGACATATTTGCCAATACAGTTTTAAATTTGAGTATATCTTAGCCCTCATAGGTAGCCTTTTAAGTATTCCGTTGCCTAAGATTCAATTTATAATATTTGTTTTGCTCTGATTGTATGTCAATAATATATGTTAAATAAAATATATTTATTTAAGAGGTTAAGGAATTTATAGGACAGAATTTTCATTGGTTTTTTTTGTCATACTTAAAAAAGAGTTGAATTGAACGACTTTGCTGCCTTAATTGTGTTTTTTGTGGTATTCTCAGGATTGGAGGTAGAATAATGCAAAATTGCACCATCTAGCTTTAAACAGCTACAATGTAATCATATCGGAAGATAAGCGATGGAAAATTGATAGATTAATCGAATACCTACTTACCTGTATGAAGATTAATCGTAATTTTCCGAGCTTGTCTTCCGATATGATTACAACCCTCCCAACCGCATGTCCCTTAGGCGGGCAATTTTGCTCTAAAACAGAATGAGTAAGCATCGAGGTGCGATAGCAGGCTCGGGTTGAAGATAAAAAAAAATTATGCTTTAAAAACGTATCGATGGGTATGGTGATTCAGAAACTACAATGTAATCATATCGGAAGACAAGCTCGGAAAATTACGATTAATCTTCATACAGGTAAGTAGGTATTCGATTAATCTATCAATTTTATGTAAAATCCATTTTTGTGTTCTTTAATCCTAATATTTAAGTTTCGACCAGTTTGACCTACGTATACAGCTTCACAGTTCACACAATTTATTTGGTAAACACCAGATTTAGATTGTTTGTCAATTTTGTCTTTATTGTTAATTAGTCTTCTTCCTAGATTATTCTTATTAACCTCAATTGTTTTACAGCCAAATTTATTTAATTTTTTTTGAAACTTTATCTGTAATTTTCGGAATTTAATTGATAAATTTAAACGGCTGTATACTGGTCAGAATTGGTGGTTAGAAAAAGATCCAGGAGGGTGGTGAATTCGCCCCTCTCTGAGATTCGAGCTGGTTCGTCTACAAGTTGAGTAAGCCCCCTGCTGATGGCAAATGCTTCAGCTTCTCTACCTTCATTGTCGGTTTTGTTGTGATATTTGAGCCAGTTAGTGTTGTTGACATTGAACTTTTCAAGAATGATTATTTCTGAATTGGAGTGACTGACCTGTATTGAGTCAAAAGTGGCAGCTAGTTTTGTAAAAAAGCTTTGGTGAACTCTATCGCTCGGAGGGCGATAGAGACAACATATAAACTTGGTTAATCCTTTGGCAGTGAACTCGAGCCACATTGTTCGGTTCGAGTGTTTCCTCGCGGTGCCATAAAAGGTCACTTCGAACAAAAAAGCATATTCCAAACATATTTAAATCGGGTGTGTAAGTCGTAACCAGGTTAGGGGTAGTTTACTGTTGTTGTTGTAGAACATACTTGTGTTTCTGTAAGGGCTAGTAGGTGTGGTCTATTTGCTTGTAGATGTTGGTGTACCGAATTTATGTTTGTATTTAGGCATCTTATGTTACAGAAATCAATTCTAAAGTGGTTCGGTATCTTTGCTGTCTGTGAAATGCGGAATGAAGGGCTCCCAGCGCCACCCAGCGCCCGGAGATCCGAATGGCCTGGGAGTTTGACTCCGGAATATTTTGATCCTGGAAGCACCACCATGTCCATATATTTCTACTGTGGAATCCGGAGCCACCAGCGCGGAAGCGGAACGCGATTCGGTGAAACCACTTAGCGCTTCCCAGTCCTGGTGGCGTGGTCTTTTACCGGACGGTGCGAGTAGGTCTGTGCATCTACCACCAAGAGTCGCTTCCACTGGAAGCATCAGCCTCAGACTCATTTCTTTGGTGGTCTCTAGTCTGACAAGGGTAAGAATGGGGTTTGTTGGGTCACTCCCCAGTGATGAGCTCCAGACTTTGTACTTTGGTGTTCTCCAGCCTGGAGGTGGACGATGGGATTTGATGGGCCACATCCCGTGGCAAAGTCGGAATGGCGAGGGCGTCACTCCCCATTATCAAATTGCTTTTACCAGTTTGACGTTCCTGCCTGTTAATACAATACAGCCCCGCTTGCCACAAACTGTCATTGATCAGCTCCAGATTTTGTACTTTGGTGTTCTCCAGCCTGGGGGAGGACGACGGGATTTAATGGGCCACATATCGTGACAACTCAGAATGGCAGGGGCGTCACTCCCCGTAATCAAACTGCACTCACCAGTTTGACGTTCCTGCCAGCATTACAGTGGAGCCCCTCTTGTCACAAACTGTCATTGATCAGCTCCAGACTTTGTACTTCGGTGTTCTCCAGCCTGGTGGAGGACGATGAGATTTGAGGGGTCACATCTTGTGGCAGCCCGGATTGGCGGGGGCGCCCTTGCCGTAATCAAACTTCTCTCACCAGTTTGACGTTCCTGCTATGAAGACTATTCAAATCATGTGTTCAAATCAGTGGATTTAAAATTTTCCTGCAAAATAATCCAAAATATTTTGGTTTCGTTTTCATCAAAATACATGGTTTTTAAATATGGCTTCTTTTTTCGCTTTGCACAGAAAAAAATAACTTGAGAGTTACAATTAATTTACAAGCCTATTATTGATAAATTTCGCCTTGAGTTAATTATACTTCATATTAATTCAGATTTTTCTTATGCAGTCCACCATTCGCCTAATAAAGAATTAATAATAAGTAAGGTATTTAATTTCAAAGGAATTTCTACTTAAATTTATTAAAAATATTTTTATTTTGAGTGCATATGTCGCTATTGCAAGAAATAAGAAGGTTAAAGTCATTTTTAATGCTAGTTATTTTTAGGAATATACATGATTCAATGAAAAATGAAATCATCCCAAGCAATAGTAAATAATTTCAAAATTATTGTTCACAAATACAATTTGCATTGAATGCAGTACTCCTTATTGCTAATGCAACCGTATTCTTTCCTGCCGGAATTAAACTAGAGTGTAGAAGCATCTGAAACTAAGAAAAGCAGTAGCCAATAAGGCCATCCCAGTTGGGACCGAAACTAAATGCTGTAAAGGGGTGTTTTCACAAATATTTATTATAATTTTAGAGCTGATAATACTCAGTAATATCTAAAATAATTAAAATTCTAATATTTACATACTGTCTGCCTGAAGTAAGTAAACAAGCCCTTAAAGTTTTACTTTTACTTTGATTGCGTTTTGATTGCATATAATAAGTTTTAACAGATACATAGGTTTGATTTTAATACCTCATTTTTACTTAGGATACTTAAACACATTTTATTTGCAGCATTATTGAATATTGGTTAAGGGTTGTAGGGTGGTGTTAGGTACGTGCTGTATTAATTAAAGTTTGTTTAAGCCTTGGTTTAAGTTCAGTCACTTAGCTAAGACCATTGACTTTCAAAGATTTGTGTGTAATAGTGCTGAGTGAATCGAAAACATGGTGTTAACCTGTTGTGTTCTTAAATATAGAGGATATTATAAAAATGGACTTAAACTGGCAATTATTTAATTTCCAAGAAAGGGGAAATTGAGGCAACAGTGATGGGTAAATTCAATTAAGAGGAAAAATAATTCGTACCAACCAAGAGTACTCGGGTAAGTCTTGATACTAAGTTATTTTGTAATTTTTCTATTTTTTACCTAAAAAATGCAGTACCTGCTTACTCTACCCCTAGAGTAATTGCATTTTATCCAATTTCTGTCTTGACCGAGGTCTTAGTTAACGCAAGCAATCAAATTAAATATATTATATTTTAGTTGTCTGAAATCCACTTTGGGCTAAATGAGTACATGTTTTAATAATATTGACGAGGCTTCTCAAGCTCACTTAAACTTATTTACTCTGAAAATATGTTTATATCAATAGAGCAAATGGGGGCTGCTGTTAACAAAATTGGATGTCAAGACAAAAGCCAACTCAACCTGCATGATGTGTAGAGAGAAAGTTCTAATTGAAGCTGCTTATTTTCTAAAACGACACACCGAACTACGTTCTGTATTTAAATATTGTAATTGATATTTTAACATATTTAGGAAGACACTCTATTTTTTGTATTTACAGTAATTACCACAAGTGCCTAAAATTTCATCACACTCAACAGTACAAAGACAACCAGTTCAAAATTTTTTTAAAGACGTGGGGTCAAGTACGAGTTTTTATTTTTTTCTCTCTACTTGTTATTGGTAGCAAAAAAACATATGCAGCAAAAACTAGAAACCTTTTAAACAAAACAGAAACAATTATTGTGTCAAATCAAAAAACTCCTCAAAAGTAAACATTAATTTTCTCACATTACATTATCTTATTTAAACAGTCATTAAAAATATTTAAGTAACTATGTATTCTTGATTTAGTTCATATATACTTTGAGATATATTTTAATCAAACCACTGTATGTTTATAGATTAATAGCCATGGTCCGTATTTTTTACATCATAGCATTATAAATGTTAAACTACTTATTATAATAATAATTATGTTCTTTTCTTTCTGGCTCCCAAATCATTATTTTGGTAAATAGCATGCAACTAACTATTAAAAATAATTTAGGTATGTATTTTTTTGAAGTCAAAAAGTAACAAAAGTAGTTTATATATGAATTAATACGTTTTCCATTGTCAGAGACTGCTCCCTACATGGGACGCGTTAGATTCAAATATCAGGACTTCTTGTTGAGGAGGAGTTGGTCCACAGTATTGTTATCATCACGATGGTTTATCAGCAGCGAATATATGTTAAATAATTATATTAAACAGTTGGGCGTTTGGAAGAGGAGGGCTTAATCCCGTCCACTAAGAGTTCTATATTTCCATAGGTACCCATGGAATGTTTTGTCTATTATTAGATATTCTACCTTGGTTATTGGAAATATAAAAACGTGTCCGTACATTATTTTTTAAATTCTTTATAACCAAGGTAGATTATCTAATAATAGAGGAAAAACGCCAAGAGTGTAGCTATTGAAACCGAGTATTGCTGCTTTTTTCGACATATTAGTTTAATGGACGATATTTAATACGCTACCAATTTGCGCAAAAATAAGATCCAATATCTATAACAAATCTATACAGTATGCTATAGTACCTTATTTACTGTTAAATGTGGGTATTGAGTTGTCCCTTTCCAAGCCTACAACTTTTTGCCGATAAATAAAACAATAACAATAATTATTGTATAATGAATTACATAAGCTATTTAAATAAATATTCAATAGCAATTATATTTCATTAACAAAGAGGAATTAGTAATGTAATATTGAATATTGGTCATATTTAATTCAACAGTATAAAATATTGTATAAAAATGTAATGCCGTTTTTATGAAAGAACATTATACTCCCATGATATGACTTGTTTAATTAATTATAATAGAATACATGTTTTACCAATAAAATTTTTTGTTTGAATCGTTTAATGAAGCCCATGACACTATATATTTTGAACAATACTAGAACAATATCATCTTCCAATCATAAGCTTTTTATGTATGAATTATTATCACTATATTTGAGAAATACTGAATATATGCTTTATCATGAATTAATTGGTATGTTTGATAAAAAAGGTATTTTTTGGGTTGTTTTTGCCCCTAGGCTGACTTCTAGTTATAGTGTTACTTTTCTTGATATACCTAGTAAGCTTTAACTTACAAATTTTTGGGTTTTCTCTCCACTATCGTTTTGAATTGGTTATATAGAGCCTCTTCGGCTCTGACTCCAGGATGTAAACAGCACAAGTGCTAGTTTAGTGACCCTAACGAAATACCTAGATAACTTGAAAACAAACCTTCAACGTTTCAAGGATCAAATCTGTCTCCGTCGTCAAGAACGAAAAAATTATAAAAATGAAAATGGTTAGCAAATGCAAACAACAGTAAAAAGCTATAGCAAAAATTTGTCAAGCTAAATGGCTCCTTTGCCAAAATACATGAAGCGTTCCATTGTATTCTGTGATTGTTATCAAATGCATGTTGACAAATATGTGATTTGTGGAATTGTGTATTTTTAATATAAGTTTGGTGTTCTTTTATTCGTTTTGATAATGGTCTACAGGTTTCACCTATATAAAATTTATTGCATTCACATGGTATTGCGAACTAATTAAAATCATTAATTAAATATTACCCTGTCATAAGTTTGAACTTGAAGTTGAAAAATGTTATATAAACATTCACTGTTAATTATAAACAACTTTATTATTATTATCTCTTCTCAACTTGACGTAGTGCGTTCCTAAATCAGAGTTATTCTCCTACACGCTAAATAAGGCGTGGCGTCACAGATAAAAAATACAAATCGTGACAGTATTTTATAGATAACATTTTTAGTAATTTCATTTTCATTTAGAGGTTTTGTTTTGATTAGTTTGGATCTAAGAGTATTTTGTGTTTTGAAAATAGTACGAATATTAAATTTATTACCTATTCGTTTTATTTTGTCTGATAAACCAGGAATATATGGAATAAAGAGGTTCGTAATAGGTCTATTTTCATTTTGTCCCTTTTATACTACTGTTTGCTCAATCAAGCGGAACTAAAAAGGACCAACCCTGGAATCCCACTAGTCACGCTGGATTAACCAATACAATGGACTATACGGAATAGGCCCTCTATCTCTATTTAAACTATTCTTACATTTAATAATTTCCATACTTTCATATGCGTCTAATAATCTCCTATCAGTTATATTATGAATTAATTTTAAATTTTTTATTGTTATTCTATGATTATTTTCAAAAGCATGCTCGGCAACACTTGATTTTACTGTTCTACCGTATTTTAAATGAGCTATATGTTCTTTGAATCTCGTCTGTATAGATCGTCTAGTTTGCCCAACATATTTTTGGTTACAATCCATGCATCCAATTTCATATATTCCACTTCTTTCTAACATTTCAATTTTGTCCTTTGGACCATCTAATAGTTTCTTAATGTTAAACTGAGTCTGGTATACTCATTTTAAACCTACTTCCTTAAAAACTTTTTGGATTGGTGTCCTCTAGTATACTGAGAATTATACGGTATCGAAACATATTTTGTATTTTCATTCTGATTAACGAAAGAAGTAGAATCACGAAAGGTCTTTCTAAACAAATGCCTATTAATTAGTCTATTTATTAAGTTAGTATTGAAACCATTAACTTCCGCTATATTCCTAATTGTTTCCTTTTCCTTATTAAATCTTTCTCTGCTAAGAGGAAAGTTAACCATAGGGTGTACTAAAAAATGAAAGCTGGCCATCTTATGTTGGTCGCAGTGGAAGGAATTATTAGGAATATATCGGTTAGTTGCAATATTTTTTCTGTAAATATCAAATTCTAATGTGTTATTATCGTTCCTAATCACTAAAGTATCCAAGAAAGGTAGTTGGCCATTGTTCTCGAGTTCATAAGTGAATTTGATGGTGGGAAACAGTTGATTAGTTTTGTTACAAAATCTTCAATATTAGCGGTTTTTGTGTCGAATATCGCGAATATGTCATCCACATACCTGTACCATACCCTTGGAAAATATTCGAACTCTCGGCTTATTTCATTTTCAAATTTACTCATGAAAAGATTAGCTAAGAACGGCGATAAACAGTTGCCCATTGCCGTGCCTTCAAGTTGTTGGTAATAGTCATTTTTATATTGAAAATAATTTTGATCCATGCAAAGTTTGGTTAAAGTTAAATATTCTTGTTTGATTTCGTTATCAAAACTATTCATCTCAAGTAATTCTCCAAGGTATTGCAAGGTCTGTGGGATTGGTACACTAGGAAACAATGAGCTAACATCAAACGAGATTAAAATTTCACCTTCATTAAGAATCGTATCTTTAATTTTGTTTATGAAATCTAAGGAATTTAGTACTCCTGAATCCTGTTGTTTTATAGGTAAATTTTCAAACTGGTTTGCTAGCCACTTGGATATATTATAAGTTGGCGATCCTATTGCCGAGACTATGGGATTTAGTGATTAGAAACGATAACAACACATTCTTCTTCTTCTCCTAGGTGCCATGACCGTTTAACGATCGTTGGCGATCATTCTGGCTATCATGTTTGCAATCATTATTTTGTTGGTAGCCGCTCGGAAAAGTTGTATAGTGGTGAGACCAAACCACTGTCTGAGATTTTTGAGCCAGGAAGTTCTTCGTCTGCCGGGGCGTCTCTTACTATTAATCTTACCCTGTATTATAAGATGTAGAATGTCATACTTTTCTGGGTGTCTCATGATATGTCCGAAATATTCAAGTTTTCGTTGTTTTACAATATTGACCACTTCTGTATCTTTATGCATTCTTCTAAGCACCTCCTCGTTCATGATCCTTTCCACCCAACTCACTCTTAACATCCTCCTGTACAATCACATCTCGAAAGCTTGTAGACGTTTGAGCGTGGCTTCTGTTAGTGTCCAGCTCTCGACTCCATACAAAAGAACTGGAAAGACATATGCTCTAATCATCCTCATTCGCAGGGTAATCGATAGATCGTGACTGGTAAAAAGTTTTTTCATGCGAATAAATGTTGCCCGGGCACACTCAATACGTATTTTGATTTCAACTGATGGATCCCAGTCCTCGTTTATCCTGCAACCAAGGTAGCTCGCACTTGAGACTCCGTCTAATTGTGTTCCGTTGACGTAGACACTAGCAACTTGATTATGAACTCCTTTGCTTAT
The DNA here is from genome assembly GCA_016904865.1 of Pissodes strobi. Taxonomy (NCBI): domain Eukaryota; kingdom Metazoa; phylum Arthropoda; class Insecta; order Coleoptera; family Curculionidae; genus Pissodes; species Pissodes strobi. The sequence goes on from MU190584.1 coordinate 39,140, forward strand.
TAGCATGTATTTGGTTTTTGCCGTGTTTATTTTCAAACCAAATACTTCGCAAGCTTCCGTCACCCTATTAATAAGTTTCTGTAGGTCATCGATGGACTGCGCGAGTATTACGGTGTTATCCGCGTATCTTATGTTGTTGAGAATTTGTCCATTTATCACAACTCCAAAATCCATGTCTGCTAGGGCCTGCCCAAATAACTCTTCAGAGTATAAATTGAAAAGGAGTGGCGACAATATACATCCCTGTCTCACAGCTTTCTTCACCTCAACATCTTCCGTCAGGTGTCCGTTAATTCTGACTTTGGCAGACTGGTGCCAATATAAATTACCTATCAAGCGGATATCTTTGTCATCAATACCAGTTGTTTTGAGTATCTCCATAAGTTTGTAATGTCGCACTTTGTCAAAGGCTTTTGCAAAATCCACCAGGCACACGAACACGTCAGAGTCAACGTCTCGGCAGCGCTGTATTAGTACTTGAACTCCAAAGAGCGCTTCACGCGTTCCCAATCCTGATCGAAATCCAAACTGGGTTCTGCCGATGCTCGCTTCTAATTTTTGATATATTCTCGAATGAATAATACGCAAGAATACTTTAAGAAGGTGGCTCATCAAGCTGATGGTACGGTAGTAACTACATTTTGTAGCTCTGTTTTTCTTAGGGATTGTAACAAAAGTTGACCTCAGCCAGTCGGTTGGAATAACGCCCGTATTGTATATTGTGTTGAAGAGTTTTGTTATCGTTGTTATTCCCATATCGCCTAGCAATTTTACTATCTCACTTCGCAATCCATCAGGGCCCGGTGCTTTGCCATTCTTTGCCATTTTTAGGGCTTTTTCTACTTCTTTTTTGCTGATAGGTGGACCAGTGACCACTTCATCTATTCCATGCTCTTGATTTCTGTTGTCGTCAAACAGTTCCGAAACATACTGTCTCCATCTCTCCAGTATCAGGTTTTGATCTGTAATAAGTTTGCCGTTTTCATCTTCTAAGTTTCCAACATTTACGTTATGCTTTTTCCCGGCAATTTCCTTGAGTTTTTTATGTAGGTTAAATGAGTCGTGATTTTTATCGTATGACTCGATCTCTGCACATTGTTTGCTGTGCCACTCTGCCTTTGCCTGCCTTATTTTTCTCCTAATTTCTGACTGTATTTTTCGGTACTGCAGTTCGTTTCGGTTCTCGAAACTGCTCCGCTTGTCCATAAGGGCCAAGATTTCTTCGGTCATCCATGTTTGTTTCTTTTTGTCTTCACGCCCTGCGAATGTAGATTCTTGAGCTTCTAGCGTGATGTTTTTTAGTCTGGTCCATTGTTCTTCAACATCTGTAACTTGGTTGTCCTGTTTTCCGAGTTTCTCCTCCATATACTGTGTAGCTCGAGCGCACATCTCTGAGTCTTTAAATTTTTCTGGCTTTAGTTTCCTTGCATGTTGTTGTCCTCATTCTTTTAAACTTCAGTCTAATCGAAGCTAGTAACAAAATGTGGTCTGTGGGTACATCCGCTCCAGGAAAGGTTTTAACCGATTTTACAATATTTCTGAATCTTCTGTTTATTGTTATATAGTCGATCTGATTACGAACTATTTTCTCAGGGGTGTCGGCAGGGGATTTCCACGTATACAAACGTCTTTTTGGAAATTTAAAGAACGTGTTTGTGATGACCATTCCTTTGTCAAGGCAGAAGCGTGCGAATAGATCGCCTCTATCGTTACGAATTCCAAGTCCATATTGCCCGATGATGTCCTCGTATTTACCTTGACCTATTTTGGCATTGAGATCTCCCATTATTATTGTAACATCCTTCCTCTTTATATTAGATGTGATCTGTTCTAGCTGTTCATAGAACTGTTCTATAAGTTCTTCTTGTGCGTCTTTTGTAGGGGCATATACTTGAATTATATTCATATTTATTGTTTTGGTTTCAACTTGAATCATAATTATTCTATCTGACAGATAGACTACATTCTTAATAGCTTTAGCAGCCTCAGGTGCGACGATAATCGCAACACCATTTCGGTGTTGGTTGCTGTCTTCGCCGCTGTAATATACGCTGTAATCGTCAATATGGCAATTTCCAGACCCTGGCCACCTCATTTCACTGATCCCCAGCATGCCAATATTTAGTCGTTTCATCTCTTGGATGGTGTTTTGAATTTTTCCTGGTTCATACATGCTTTTGATGTTCCATGTTCCAATCTTTAAATTGTGGTTCTCAATGTTGATAGCAGCTGACCGGGAGATTCTTAGCACCCCTGCCCCATTTAAGGGGCGCCCGTACTCGGGGCCGTTAGATTTGTCAGCCATTATCCATGATTATCCTGTGGATGCTCATGCGAGCCCTTAATGTGGTGGTTTCCATTGCCTTCCACATCTCAATGCCGTTGACTAATATTTAGTTCCTCCGCCTTAATATTTACAGAAAAAATATTGCTACTAACCGATATATTCCTAATGATTCCTTCCACTGCGACCAACATAAGATAGCCAGCTTTCATTTTTTAGTACACCGTATGGTTAATTTTCCTCTTAGCAGAGAAAGATTTATAAGGGAAAGGAAACAATTAGGAATATAGCGGAAGTTTATGGTTTCTATACTAACTTAATAAATAGACTAATTAATAGGTATTTGTTTAGAAAGACCTTTCGTGATTCCACTTCTTTC